>JAVLUX010000012.1:14377500-14597500 GCA_032164185.1 Moxostoma hubbsi | reverse complement strand
GAGAGCACTTTACAAACATTTCAAAGAGCATAATAAGCATGCAGTTTAATGAGGACCAGTTGCTGCATCAGGTAGCCTACATTGACAGAGGGCATGTGCTGTTTGATGCTCAAGAGTAGTTTCTCTCCAGTTTGTTTTTACCACAAGCAAGTATCCGTTAAACTTTAATAAGTGAGCGAGAGTGCATTTCCAAGTCAATCAAATATATCGTAATGGAGAAAGGGATTGCAATCATTTGGATTAAAGTGTGCAACATCATACCATGATTTCAGTTTCAATGTAATCAATTGTGCAGCTCATGCAATACATTGAGCAATGTTTAGCGCAAGTGGCTTTAATACTTTTTTGGGTCACTGTAGCTGCTGACCTGATGTGCCTTGTTACTACCCCTTAGAATTCACTGTTAGCCAAAAGTCATGTTTTTTTTATTGTTTTGTTTTTTTGTTTTGTTTTGGTCCATTTTTATTTCATGAAGAATTTTCTGAAAACAAAAAACAAAAATAACCTTTGAATAACTGGTCTCAAAGGATTTTTTTGGCTTGATATCATAGTTTATTTTAAATGTAGACTGATATATCGGTTTTACTGATTAATAGGTGCCGATAGTTGCTTTCTTATAGTTTTTTCATTGACAATATTCATTCATATTTTTATCCTCACTTCAATGCATTTATTGTTATTTTGATGAGATGATTAAATGTTAAAAATTGAAGTGAGGGCATGTAAAGAAAAATGGGACTATATAAAAACGTATTCCGTCAGCACATACATCATGTCTCTAACTGCAAGTTGTGAATAAATATAAGTGTTATTCCTCATTAAACTTCATCTGGTGAAATACATAGGCTATAAAAAGCTCCATTTGTTAAATAGCCCACTGAACTTTAGAGCATTGTAACGGCACCAAGTCTCATTTCTTTTTTATAATTTTATTTTATCCCCTTTTTCTCCCCAATTTTGGAATGCCCAATTCCCACTACCTACTAGGTCCTCGTGGTGGCACGGTTATTCACCTCAATCTGGGTGGCGGAGGACAAGTCTCAGTTGCCTCCACTTCTGAGACCGTCAACCATCTTATCTTATCACGTGGCTCACTGTGCATGACAATTTTGGACTCTTTTAGTCTCTATGCCTGCCCGTCATAGTAAGGAAAGACGAATTTTTTTTTTTTTAAACTATCGGCCAATTAATGAGTTATCAGCGTTTTCCACCACCTCAGTTATCTGACCTCTAGTTTTGTTCACTCACATTTTCACATTTTTTGTGTTTGTGTTTTTATGTTTCAGGCCCTGAGGAAGCTTAAAGCAGTGTGTTTACGTTTGTCCGTATTTCCTCTCACCTTTGAGGCGACCACTATGGCTGTGGTCTCCTATTTATTATTGGGTCTTCCATGGGTCTGGGGCTTTATACTAGGGTAATCCAATATTTCTCGATAAGAAAAAAGCCTCTATGAAAAGTCTGCTGCCAACCTAATTGTGCCCAATTTCTGTTTGTTAGCTTTGTTCTTGGGGCTGTTTCTCCTGCGGTGGTGGTTCCATCCATGCTGCTTCTACAGGAGCAAGGATATGGAGCAGAGCAGGGTATACCTACTCTTCTCATGGCAGCATGCAGCGTTGATGACATCATTGCCATTACCTGCTTCACCACCTGCTTGGGTGTAGCTTTCGCTACAGGTCAGCAAAAAGGCTAAATGCATATAGTGTATTCCTAAAAACTATTACCAGTGATCCCAATATCATTTGATATGTTCTTTCTGTTGTCCTCTGTAGGCACAGTGTGGTTAAATGTGCTGAGAGGACCGCTGGAGGTGTTAGGTGGTGTGATTGCTGGTGTGGCGTTAGGATATTTTCTGCATTACTTCCCCAGCAAAGATCAGGTAAGTCCACTTTAAAGGAATATTCCAGGTTCCATACAAGTCAAGCTCAATCGACAGCATTTGAGGCATACTGTAAATTAATTTCGACACGTCCCTCTTATTCTTAAAAAAAACTGAGGTGACAGTGAGGCACTTACAATGGAAGTGATTAGGGGCCAATTTTTTTATGTTAAATTACAGAATGTTTCAAAGGTATAGCCACAAGCTTTTTTTGCGTGTTAACATGATTTTAATGTGATAAAATCACTTACTAACCTTTTCTGTATAAAGTTATAGCCAATTTTACAACATTACCATGATGATGTATGTCAACAAACCCTAAAATGACTGTAAAAATGGCAATTTAAACAACAGCGCAAGTAATGCAAATGTTTTAACAGAGGAATTAAAGTGAGTGCTTTTATAAAATTATAAGCTTCACATTTTGAACCTTCCAAAAATTGGGCCATTCCCTTCCATTGTAAGTGCCTCACTGTCACCTCAATTTTTGCTTTTTTAAAGAAAAGAAGGGACGTGTCAAAATTCATTTTTGTGGTAATTAACATTATACCACAAATGCTGTCAATTGAGATTAACTTGTATTGAACCCAGAATATTCCTTTCACTTTATGATTGAGAAATATTCTTGAAGTCAAATGTTTTCAAGTCAGAAATGTATATAAATTGATCTTCTTCAATGTCAGGTTTGATTGCTGTTTGATGAAATATGTCTTTTGTCGTACAATGCAGGGAAGCCTGGTGCTAAAACGATCCTTCCTGGTGCTAGGGCTGGCTGTGTTTGCTTTGTTTGGAAGTAATGTGGCCGGGATTCCTGGTGCAGGAGGCCTCTGTACACTGGTTCTGGCGTTTGTGTCAGGAATAGGATGGGGAAATGCAAAGGTTTGCAAAGGATCTTTTTCCAAACACACACAGACTTTCCATTGTAGTATCAAAAGTAGCTTTCTTTCATTCTTCCTTCCTTCCCGAATTAATGTCTTTTTATTAGCGGTTCTTTTGTATCTATAGAGTGAAACATACAGTGTAACTACTGTAGTCTGATTCCTGAATGAATGACCATATACAGTTTTACCTGGTTCTTTTAAATCTACAGGGTGATCAGTGAAGTTTAATGTTTGAACAAATGACTCTTATGAGTCAGTTCTTTTGAATCTACAGTGCTACCTCCTGAACAAATGACTCTTAACAGCTGGTTCTTTTTAATGAATGAAAACACAATGAACCACTCTTTCATTTTGTCATGCCTGACTCGAAATGAACGAACAACTGTTACTGTTTTATGTGTACTGAACGCTTGTGAGACTCAAATCTGAAGTAATTACTGGATGGTTGTCAACATTGAGTTTTGTTGTAATTATTTTGTAAAAAATGAGTTAATACAGGGGTTTTCAAACTTTTGAATGCCAAGGAACCCATATATAATGATCTTCTTGCAATGACCCCCAGCTATATATTTTAATGTATAAAGTCACATACTGTATGACCAAATTTGTAAGTGTGATATTATAAAGACAACATGTTGTTTGCAAATATGAATAATTGGCTATTATATTATTGCACTTAAGACAAATTAAATGATTAAATATTATCTAGGATATATTTACTACACAATATTAGTATAATATTAGATATAAACCTGAAGCGAAACATTTACAATTCAAATGGATTTGTACAGGGATTGGATGGATTTGTACAAGTACAAACACAACACAAGTACAATCTATTCTTGAAAGTGTGTTTTTCTCAGGAAAGGTGAGATAAACACATAGAAGTAAGATTTACATTTTTTATTTTCTGCACAGAACTATATGTAGAATTGTTTTCAATTATTACTGTTTAATTCTATGACTGTCAATGGAATAAAATATCCATGATTTTCAACTATTTTTTATAAACCAAAATTAAATAGTAATAATGTCAAATGTTAAACATTTTACAACATTTTTTAAAAACATTTATCAATGAAATTGTTTGTAGACCCCTAGTAACCCCTTACTGGGGGTCCCTGGACCCCAATTTGAAACCCCTGAAATAATAAAATATCTTAATTAAAAAGCCTGTGTAAACAAATTTTGCAAGAATCTGTGCGGTTAAAATATGAAAAATATGAAACTGCTGAGGGAGAATTCCAATTCTTATTTCCAAATATTTTTACCTGAAAAGTACTAAAAGAATCGTTAGTGGAACCATAAAGGAACTGGAATTGTTAAGAGGAATCAAATCCGGAATCTTTAAATTCCTTACGATTTCCATCCCTGTGCATGTCCAGCTCTAAATTTCTGTGTATCTGTATATTCCAGGCTCCAGTGGTAGAGATGGTGGAAAGGTTCTGGCATGTTTTCCAGCCTCTTCTCTTTGGTCTTATCGGTGCTGAGATTGTCATTGGTGCTTTGGAGATCAGTACTGTTTGTGAGTATCAGATAGACGTCTATCCTGCTAGCAGGGTTTGCGTTAACCGAAAATTCTCCGTCATTTACCGATTTGTTTTTGACGTAAAATCTCAAATGCTGTCCATCATTTTGACAGATAAGATATATAAAAAAACATTTTCACCTAGTGCATCAGTTTTGACTTCATTGTCTCGCTCACACACACTCCCGCTCTCTCTGTGTGTGTGTGTGTGTCCTGTTTATTGCCTGGTATAAAGATGCATACAGGAGTCATCACCATTAACACCTGATAGTATGCGTCTATTTTGACTAAGGAGAGGTCTGAATTATTGACTGCATATATCAGTAATTACGTTTAAAATTCTTGTTTTAGTGCAGCGGTTCATTGACTGGTAACTACATTCACCCAAGAATTCCTTGGTTTCACCAGACTTGTGCTTGGGGAGTCAGAAATATCATTAAGCCTATCCACTGTCATGTATATGCCATCAAAATGGATACTACACCCCTGTCGTACCTATAAAATTAAAACAAGTATGATGGATAAAAATAGACCGTGATGGGAATTTAAGGGTTTGTGGTCATTCAATAAAATGAATGCATATCATACATACATTTAACCATCTCCTTTATACTCTGTCCTCAGCCCTAGGCATAGCAGCCCTGTTCATTGCTCTCACTGTACGGTTGCTCATCACTTTTGCTGTGGTTCTGCGTGCCGGCTTTAACCTAAAAGAGAAAGTCTTTATCGCTCTTGCCTGGATGCCTAAAGCCACAGTACAGGTAAACCTCTCCAGATCTTCACTTAGAAACAAATGTATTCCCCCTCTGTTCCCCCCACTTTATCTTGTATCATAGAGAGCAGGAATTAAGGCAGTGGTTCCCAGCCCAGGTGTGTTTGATTAGGGAGATATCCAAAATGTGTTGGGGGGCCTCCAGGAACAGGGTTGGGAACCACTGAATTAAGGTAATACAGGCTTTATTGGCTTGTATTCTACATGCTTGGTTTAATTGTGATTGACATATGGTGTTGCAGCCTTGTGATGAAAGATCTGTGGTTTTAAGGAATAGTTCACCCAAAAATGATTTCATCATTACACACCCTCATGCCATCCCACATGTATATGACTTTCTTCTACGGAACACAAATGAAGATTTTTAGAAGAATATCTCCACTCTGTTGGTCCATTCAGTGCAGTTGAATGGTGGCCAGATCTTTGAAGCTCATAAAAGCACATTAAGGCAGCATAAAATAATCCAAATGACTCCAGTGGTTTAATCCATATCTTCAGAATCAATATAATAGATGCGGGTGAGAAACAGATCAATATTTAAGTTCTTTATTTACTATAAATGTCCACTTTCACTTCTTTTTTGTTTTTGGCGATTTGCATTATTTGTGCATATCGCCACCTACTGGGCAGTGAGGAGAATTTATTTTTTAAAAAAGGACAAAAATACTGTTCTGTTTCTCACACACACATATCATATTCCTTCTTAGGACATGGATTTAACCACTGGAGTAATATAGATTACTTGCATGTTGCCTTTATATCCATTATGGAGCTTCAAATTCTGGCCTCCATTCACTTGCATTGAATAGATCTACTACAGAGCTGAACAATTCTTTTAAAAATCTCTCATTTGTGTGAAGCAGAAGAAAGAAAGTCATACACTTCTGGGATGGCATGAAGGTAAATCATGAAAGAATTTACATTTTTGGGTGAACTAACCTTTTAAGATTAAATTTAAATGCATTGCAATGCCCTTAACAGAGAACACTATGTGATTGGTTTAGGCCGCTATAGGCTCTACAGCTCTGGATATGGCCCGCTCTAAGAATGACCTTGAGCTGCAGAAATACGGTATGGACGTCCTCACCGTGGCTGTGCTGTCCATTCTCATCACCGCTCCTATTGGAGCCCTCATCATTGGCCTGCTTGGCCCTCGAATGTTGCAGAAACCAAAGAACCCTGAGTGGGGTAAGATGTTTGCTCTCTCTCTCTCTCTCTCTCTCTCTCTCTCTCGCTCTCTCTCACACACACACACACACACACACACACACAAACACACCATTGTGCTACCTTATTAGATAGCCGGTTTTAAATAAAAAGAAGCGTTTTAAGGTAAAATATTACTCCACTGCATGTAGATAGTAAAGCTAACATGATCCACCAACTGATACATATAGTTAATACAGTTGAGTAGAAATGCCTACTGGAAGCCAACAGCACAGCGACTTCCAGCAATTGAATTAGAAATTAGCTGTCTAGCTTTCTACTGTAGTTGTGAACAGGTTTTGGAACAGACATAAACTGCTTTGTGGATAAACAAACAATCCATTTGGATGAACATGCTACCTGATTTATACATGGAAATGCATCCCCTTCTCAACCACAACTTGGAGAATTTGTTTAACAGTGAGTTTGTGCAGTGCTCACTCTTGTGCTAATGTGTAAGACTTTTAAAAATTATTTTACATCCATATGCTCAAGCCTCGTTAACTGAGGTACGTGGATTCTGATTGCTTCAAAGTCATCAAATTCACATAGAAAAAAACATATAACCTTCAGATAACTTCAGTCCCTCATAAAAAAAAACACACGTTAGTAGGGTGTTTCTTCAATTTTGTTCAATTTCATGTCCTAGGGGTAGATTTCTTTTCAAACGTAACAGATTTTTTTTTTCTTCATTTTGTTATATGAAGTTCACATTAAAACTGAATTAGAAACTTCATGAATTTTGTTACTTTTGAAATGCCTTTTACAGTATATTTTTACAGTTTAGATTTTTAGTTTTAGCCTTGCCCCAGACCCAGAATATTAAATGATGAAAATCCATTATAAAAATGTTTCAAACTATAATTACTTATAGAATGAAATAAACCATTTCAATATTTGTTGTGTGAAAATTATTTTGATCAATATTTCAAAAATTATGACTGTGGTGACATTTCTACCATTCCAAAGATTTTGCCTCTAATAAAGTTTTTTTCTTTTCTTTCAAAAGTTAGTATACTTGTTTACAAAGTCAACAAAAGTGTCAGAGAAAAACATGATTGAAGTAATATGAGACAAGTGACGTTTAAAGAAAACAGAAACATTAATGGAATAATTCACACAAAAATGAAAATTCTCTCATAATTTACTCACCCTCGTGCCATCCCAGATGTGTATGACTTTCTTCTGCTGAACAAAAAGATTTTTAGAAAAATATCTCGGCTTAGTATGTCCATTCAATGCAAGTGAATGATGATCAGAACATTGTAGCGCCAAAAAGCCCATAAAGGAAACATAAAAGTAATTTATAAGTCTCCAGTGGTTAAACCCATGTCTTCAGAAGCAATATAATATGTGTGGGTGAGAAACAGAACCATTTTAAAGTATTTTTTTACTCTAAATCTCCAATTTAACTTTCAGATGTAAAAGTGAAAGTGGAGATTTAGAGTAGAAAAAAAGGACTTACATTTTGATCTTTTTCTCACCCACTACTATTATATTGCTTCTGAATATATGGATGTAATCACTGGAGTCTTATGGATTACTTATAGGTTTCCTTAATGTGCTTTTTGGAGCTGCAATGTTCTGATCATCATTCACTTGCATTGTATGGACCTACAGATTTTATTTATTTTTCTAAAAATCTTTGTGTTCTGCTCAAGAAAGAATCTCATATACATCTGGAATGGCATGAGGGTGAGTAACAAGGAGATGAGAGAATTTTTTTTTTTTTGACGAACTATCCCTTTAACTATCCTTTGTGCCATTTTCACAACACAACCTTCCTGGTTAAACATTAATGTACAGAATGTTTTAATATTCCCAAAATTATCCACAAATAATGCTTTTTTTCACTCAAAAACTGAGGTGCAAAAGCTCAGGTCTGTGAGGCCTATGATCATTAAGTTCCAAAAAGAAATACAAAACCTGTGCTAATTGAAAGAAAAAAAGTTGGCAAAAAGATCTAATGCAATATTTGGTGGCAATATAGCATAATGACAGACTCAAAAGAAAAAAAAAATTCAACACAGCACAAGGGTTAAAAAAAAGTGCATCCGGAAAGTATTCACAGCGCTTCACTTTTTCCATATTTTGATATGTTACAGCCTTATTCCAAAATGGATTAAATTCATTATTTTCCTCAAAATTCTACAAACAATACCCCATAATGACAACGTGAAAGAAGTTTGTTTGAAATCTTTGCAAATTTTTTAAAAATAAAAACCTTAAACATAAGTATTCACAGCCTTTGCTCAATACTTTGTTGAAGCATCTTTGGCACCAATTACAGCCTCAAGTCTTTTTGTGTAAGATGCTACCAGCTTGGCACACCTATTTTTGGGCAGTTTCTCCCATTCTTCTTTGCAGAACTTCTCAAGATCCATCAGGTTGGATGGGGAGCGTCGGTGCACAGCCATTTTCAGATCTCTCCTGAGATGTTCAATCGGGTTCAAGTCTGGGCTCTGGTGGGGCCAATCAAGGATATTCACAGAGTTGTCCCGTAGCCACTCCTTTATCATCTTGGCTGTGTGCTTGGTGTCATTGTCCTGTTGGAAGATGAACCTTCGCACCAGTCTGAGGTCCAGAGCACTCTGGAGCAGGTTTTCATCATGGATGTCTCTGTACATTGTTGCATTCATCTTTCCCTCGATCCTGACTAGCCTCCCAGTTCCTGCCGCTGAAAAACATCCCCACAGCATGATGCTGCCACCACCATGCTTCACTTAGGGATGGTATTGGCCAGGTGATGAGTGGTGCCTGGTTTCCTCCAGACTTGACGCTTGCCAGTCAGGCCAGAGTGTTCAATCTTTGTTTCATCAGACCAGAGAATTTTGTTTCTCATGGTCTGAGAGTCCTTCAGGTGCCTTTTGGCAAACTCCAGGCGGGCTGTCATGTGTCTTTTACTGAGGAGTGGCTTCCGTCTGGCCACTCTACCATACAGACCTGATTGGTGGAGTGCTGCAGAGATGGTTGTTCTTCTGGAAGGTTCTCCTCTCTCCACAGAGAAATGCTGGAGCTCTGCCAGAATGACCATCATGTTCTTGGTCACCTCCCTGACTAAGGCCCTTCTCCCCCGATCACTCAAGAGCTTGGCCCGCGGGGCCAGCTCTAGGAAGAGTCCTGGTGGTTCCAAACTTCTTCCATTTACGGATGACGGAGGCCACTGTGCTCATTGGGACCTTCAATGCTGCAGACATTTTTCTGTACCCTTCCCCAGATCTGTGCCTCGATACAGTCCTGTCTTGGAGGTCCACAGACAATTCTTTGGACTTGGACATGACTTGGTTTGTGCTCTGACATGCACCGTTAACTGTTGGACCTTATATAGACAGGTGTGTGGCAAATCATGTCCAATCAACTGAATTTACCACAAGGTGACTCCAATCAAGTTGTAGAAACATCTCAAGGATGATCAGTGGAAACAGGATGCACCTGAGCTCAATTGTGAGTGTCATGGCAAAGGCTGTGAATACTTATGTACATGTGAATTTTTAATTTTTAATAAATTTGCAAAGATTTCAAACAAACTTCTTTCACGTTGTCATTATGGGATATTGTTTGTAGAATTTTGAGGAAAATAATGAATTTAATACATTTTGGAATAAGCTGTAACATAACAAAATGTGGAAAAAGTGACACGCTGTGAATACTTTATGAATGCACTGTATGTATGTGTGTGTGTATATATATATATATATATATAATTTCTGTAATTTTCACCACAGAATTCTATTAAACACAATGCAGAATTCGTGGTGAAAGATGTGGTGGCAATTGTCATACCTTTCATAAAAAATAACAAAAATCTCCAGAGATAGTAAGTGAATAACTAGTTATATCTAGTGAGTGTGAATTTTTTTTTAATGAGTTCTGTCTAGAAAGGCCGAAGTTGAAAAAAACACAAAAAAACGCCCTTAAACTATTGTAATATGTTGCATACACATTCATTTAAAACATATCTCTGATATCTCTGAAATAACACTTACTTGCCACTAACTTCCTCTTTAGAATGCTCACTGAAAGTGTGTTTAACTATGTGCACGTTGTTTTAATCATTATTTTCTGTATTGTAGCTGTCAGCCAAGGTGCTTTATCAGCATCAGGCACACCGGTGACATACGAGAGTGCTTTGTGATCCATGATAGAAGCTTTTGGAAATTTCTGGACTAGAGTTTCCAGGATCTTAGAAGGAATTGACACCCAACATCTGAGGCTGCTGATAAACCTGTTTCTCTTCTCAGTTGTCTTCGTAATGCCCCTCTGAAGTCAGACTGCAGATATGGCAGACAAGTTATTCAGAGCTGGACAGAAACGATCCAACATTACATTATTTAGACACAGGCAATGATTGTACTCTTAATTTATTGTTATCCTTGAAAACACGAGGAGTTTTCAAGCATCAAACACTACAGAGATTGTTTTAGTGCAATCAAGAAAAATATTTAAACTGTTGTTTTTAATATTTATTTTCCAAATGGCATGCTGCTGTTTTGATAGTATTTGTTACATTAGGCGTATTATAAATAAGTCTATAAAAAAGTAATGTAGTGGTCAGTTTTGTATCGACCTCCAGCATTCTGACATTTTACATCAGAGTTCCTGCCGGTATCTACAGTCAGAGTGTTTTGTGTTTACAATAGAAGTTACTTTAGAATCTAATGAAAGAGACTGATTATTATTAATTTACACAAGTCATTGTTTTCCAATATCTTACCAATTCTTTTTTTGTGCGAACACTGAAACTGTCGGCATTGCGCAGCTTATCATGTTACTTTCCAATGAACAAGTCATATTTATTTAGCAGTTATTGGAGTAATTTTTTTTTTTTTTACATGATTGTGTTTTCATAATGTGTCTTTTAATCTGTTATCATGCAGGGTCATGTGAAAGGTTTAGATAAGAGTATTTTTTTTCGTGAAGTGAGTTTACAAGGTTTTGTCTCAGAATATAATAGTAATGCTACATGCAGTCATTGTTCATTTTCAAAGTAATAAAAAAACTATTGTTATTAATAATTTATGTAACACCTTTTTTTTATTAAATGTCTGATGTATATGTGGTAATTTGTGTGTGTAGTGTGCAGTACAACAGAAATTGCTTGACATTTGCCTTGTTAGTAAATGGAAGGCAAAAGGCCCCATTCATTTGAAAGCAAATGTTATATCAGGCAAAGCAGATGTAAATAAGCAGCATTGTTATTTTTCATCGAGCAGCAGTGTAGTGGACTGCGTGCGCCATTGTGTGCTTTAGGAAAATGCACACTACAAACCAACAGCAGTTTAGTCTGGAGAAGCACAGCTCTGGTGTCATTAATTCTCAGTTCCTGTTAGGAGACCAGACACGCTAACAGCATTTAGAGTAAAAATACACATGCTACTTATATATCAGGAGACATAACATTATAAGTTTGGCTAAACTTTTATTTTATAAAAGTCATTAGGCACAGTCCAGTTGCAATACAAATGTAACTTTAATGAAAATAAACATCTATGGTGATTTCAATCACCAACAGCCATCAAATACAAAACCATCTAGCACTGGAAATTCTGGTAAGAATCAATGGATTGTCAAACCGTGTGCAGTTTAAAACTGTTTTGAAGGTAACTTAATGCATACATAATATTAATTGCAATCTTACAGCATGTCGGTTCAGGTGGAAAGTAAAAGGATGGCACATTTGTTACACTGATGATAAATATTGTAATAATGTGCAATTGTGTTGGCCAAGGCATTTATTACAATCTAATGCAACATGAAATGTCTACAGGTATGCAAACACTACAAATTACCAATTTAGTATCCTGCAATTGAAAAAAAATGTACAATAATTTAGCAAACATTCTAGAAGAGTTTTAGCAAACATTATGTTGAAATTAGCAAAGAAAAAAAACCCAAATCCTAATAATGTACTTCACTTAGAAAGGTAAACAAAAAAGTATCGGGTCTTTCACAATGGCCTAAATGAGCACACGGTACAGAAAATAGTAGAAGGCAAGTATAAGGCAGCTAAAAAGTCAGATATTAAGGAAAAGAAGAAAAAAAAAAAAAAAAAGACACTTTCGTGGACACACCTTTCCTTATGGTCCGTTCATATTGCACACAAAGGTTAAACTACATTTTCCAAGTAAAACAAATAATCACCAGAACAATTTAACAAAATGCAAACAATATAATTAGTCTCTCAGATGAACTAAAATATTCAGATCATTACAGAGACAATTTACAGAACAATTTGTCTAAACTGTTAAAAAGTTGGAAATAGTTTGGGTAAGTACAACAAACAAAATGACCATAGATTCTTCAGTGGGGGAAAAACAATAACGTATTTGAAAGCATTTTGAATTGTCTTCAAAGCCCTCGCCGTTTATGGGACAAAACAAAAAAACAAAGCAAAAATAAAAACAGGTGGCCTACAGAGTCTTCTTCTTAAGAATAAGTGGGCCAACGTTGTCCCCTGTCAGCTCGTTATGCTTTATGTGCGATTTATCACAAACAGGAAACTGCAAGAAGAGAGACAACTTAAGTTTTCATAGTGACAGTGGTTTTAGGGGCACCCAGGCCAAAACTGACACTGACAAACAGGAAGCTAATGGTGCGTTCACGTGCTATGGTAATTATGGTAAATACCAAAAGCCGACGTGGAAAATGCACATGAACACCCCCTCATGTGGTATTTTCCACTGGGCAACTCTTAGAATATTTTGATGCCCGAGTTGCCGAGATGAGATAACCTTTGACCTTTTCAAAATGGCGGAGAGCATCGCAAGAGTGTTGAATGGTAAACATTGTACAAAACCAAACCTTTTTTGCTACTGTTAGCTAGGGGTGGAACGGTACATTCGTATTAAATCGAAACGGCGCGGTCCGGTCACGAATTTACACGGAGAATACACGTTATAAAAATAAATAAAACTCTAAATAGCGATAAATTACGCTCTATTCGCGTTTGGTGTGAACACAGCATAATGAACATGCTGCGATGTCAAGATTGCAATTGTGTGTGTGTGTATCTCCATCTTTTTACCACATTACGACAACAAAAACACTTGAACGCAACACACTGGTAAATACTAGTTCACAAGTGGAAAATATCATATTTACCATAGCACGTGAACGCACCATAAGAATCACACATGCTTTTTCTTTTTCATAAAAAGAAAAATAATAATGAAAAATAGGGATGCACCAATGTATCAATATTTATCAGCAAATTATTGAATAAATTAAAACCATCTACATATTGGTTATAAGCATGAAAATAAAACTGATAAAAATGTTTGAAAAAAATCAGGTTTAAATATAATTAATTAAAAAAAACAAACAAACAAACAAAAAAAAAAAAACACACTTGGTAAAAACTCTGAATTTAAATGCACAATCCAGAAATAAAGATAGCCACAACATGTAGAAGGGTTGGAATTCCTTGGAATAAAAATAAATATTAAATGTTCTTCCTCGTTCTGACATTTAGGAAAAACCGCCATAAACGGATGTGACAGTTGTGAAAGTGGCACTTACCTAAAGGCTAAGTCAGGGGTTCCCAAACTATTTTGGCAGTCAAACCCCTTATACATAAATTATCCTTCTGTCTCTCCATCTCCAGATTTCGCCACTCAACTTACAGTGTCAGACCCTTCAGTGTAATTGCACCAAAAATGTGGAATTCACTCCCTATAAGCCTCCGCAACATTTCCTCCATGTCTATCTACAAATCTCAGCTTCAAAACTCATCCTGTCTCACAGAACTACCATTCTGTTTCTGGTTGCTGAAAGTTTTTTCTTTTTTCTTCCTTTGACCATTATAATTTTTTGTTATAATTGAATGTACACTGACTGTAAAGCGACCTTGAGATTTTGGAAAGTGACGAGGAGAGTGTGGACAGACCGTAATGGGGCATAGTCGGTGCTGAATCAGCTGATCAGCGGGAGAGTGAAATAAAGGGCAGCCGGAGACACCAGTTAGAGAGAGACGGACGCACATGGCATCTTTGCATGGGTGTCTGTTTAGGTAATTTATATCATCCAAGTTTATGTTGGCTTCAGCCGGTTCATGCCTCATCCTTGCCCATTCTTGAACTGCTACAGTGGTGCCGAAACCCGGGAGGGAGGAAGGATGCGTGGAGTCCTCACCGCTGCCATCAGCCAGGGGAGCAGCTGTGGCCGTCTGCCTGGAGAAGGGGAGGAGCATTTCCGTCCGCCAGGGGCCGGAGGACTGGCGACAGTGTGTCCGGGAGCTGGCGAGCAAGTGCTTCTCTCCTCTCTCGGTGTCTCCGCTCACCCCCTCCCCCTCCCCATGCCTCCCCTCGTCTTACTCCCATGTTTACAGGAGGCGGACTACTGGCTGACAGAACAGCCGGAAGGGCAGCATCTCAGACTGGTGGCGCCCCGGCCTGAATCGGGTGGGAGAAGAGTGTGACGAGGAGCAGGCCATGGCTGGGCTGTAATAGAGCACGGCAAGAGCTGAATCACCAGGACAGTGAAATATAGGGCAGCCGGAGACACCGGTTTGAGAAAGACACACGTGGCCGTGCTGCATATGTGTTTGTGTGTCCTTATGTTTTATGTTAAGTTCATTTATATCATTAAAGTTTATGCTGACTGTCCTTGCCCGTCCTTGAACTGTTACAGCGCTGTTAAAATAAAACTTGTAATTAAATTAATTACTTAAAAGTACCCCCTGATATTTTAAGTAATGTTTACCTTTTGAAATATAATGTTATATCTTTGCACTTTAGTTTTCTTATTATTGTTCTATTTTAATTAACTTTTATTACATCTATTGTTATTTCCTTATATT
This sequence comes from Moxostoma hubbsi, assembly GCA_032164185.1. Lineage (NCBI taxonomy): Eukaryota > Metazoa > Chordata > Actinopteri > Cypriniformes > Catostomidae > Moxostoma > Moxostoma hubbsi. Next base: position 14,582,440 of record JAVLUX010000012.1, on the reverse strand, counting down.
TATATATTTTATTCATCATTGTCAGTTCTATCTCTATAAGAGATTGAACTAGTGACTCACAGTAGTAAAAAAGAAAAATAAATTTACATGGTCTTTTTTATCTGTAATTTCTGTTTTCATTTCCCTGAAATATTCAAATGGTCTATTTGTATCTTATTTCTGTTTTTATTTCCCTGAAAATTTTATTCCATTTGAGTATGTACATTTGATATCTTGACATGAAAGTAGTCAGGAGCCCTTTTGCAGTCTGGATGGCAGTATCCATTATACCTTGCTTCAAGGTATACACAACCCAATCATTCCCCAGCACCTGATTGGAAAGATGAACCTGCTGGGCCTGGAAACTAGACCCATAGACTGACTGGGAGACCTCAGTCAGTCCGGATCAGGAACAGCATCTCCACCACCACCACACTGAGCACTGGGGCCCCCCTGGGCTGTGTGCTCAGTCCACTGCTGTTCACTCTGCTGACTCACGACTGTGCAGCAATGCACAGCTCGAATCACATCATCAAGTTAACCGATGACACGACCGTGGTGGGTCTCATCAGCAAGAACGACGAGTCAGCATACAGAGAGGAGGTGCAGCGGCTAACAGACTGGTGTAGAGCCAACAACCTGTCCCTGAATGTCGACAATACAAAAGAGATGGTTGTTGACTGCTCTCCGCTGAACTTCGACGGCTCCTATGTGGAGATCGTCAAGAGCACCAAATTCCTTGGTGTTCACCTGGTGGAGAACCTCACCTGGTCCCTCAACACCAGCTCTATTACCAAGAAAGCCCAGCAGTGTCTCTACTTTCTTCGAAGGCTGAGGAAAAGCACATCTCCCACCCCCCATCCTCACTACATTCTATAGAGGGACTATTGAGAGCATCCTGAGCAGCTGCATCACTGCCTGGTTTGGGACTTGCACCGTTTCAGACCGCAAAGCCCTGCAGAGGATAGTGAGGACAGCTGAGAAGATCATCAGGGTCTCTCTTCCCTCCATCAAAGACATTTACAAAAAACACTGCATCTGCAAAGCTACCAGCATTGTGGACGACCCCACAAACCCCTCACACAAACTCTTCACCCTCCTGCCATCTGGCAAGAGGTACCGAAGCATTCGGGCCCTCACGCACGGTTTCTTTCCCCAAGCCATCAGACTCCTCAATACTCAGAGACTGGTTTGACACACACACACGTCCTGAGTTGCACTTTAATTATTGTCACTTTATAACTGTCTTCTACCTCAATAACTGCTATGTCCATAGAACACAGTGTTTCCCCTACCATTATATAAGGGGGGCGCCCCGCCCCCCTAATGGCTCCCCCCATCCCCCTTGAAGGTCACGATGGCATGTCGGGAAATAGGGTATAGCACTAGCGGACAGAGCACGCGCGGCAGGAAATATGTCGCGTCAACCAGATGAAAACGCTCACAGGTCAAAAATCCACATCCCCCCCCGCAGGTTATAAAAAAAAAATAAAATAAAAAAAAAATAAATAAAAAAAAAATAAAAAAATATCAGCATCCGCACCAATTCCCCCCCCCCCCCCAAAGCTGTAAACCTAGGGGAAACAACACTATCTCATAGTATGTTTTGTTTACATTTGGCATTTTTAGAAACTGTCATTTTTTGCACTACTGTGTACTGGTCGGCGCTGCACTGTCTATCACTGTGCCTATTGTCGTCGTGCAAACGTGCACTTTATGTAGGTATTTTATTTAGTCTGTGTAGTCTCATGTGGTTCTGTGTTTGTCCTATGTTGTTTTATGTAGCACCATGGTCCTGGAGGAACGTGGTCTCGTTTTTCGCTGTGTACTGTACTAACTGTATATGGTTGAAACGACAATAAAAACCACTTGACTTGACCAATATAATACAGAATTTAAAAGGGGGTTTTGTTTTCTTTGTTTGATTTTTCATGATGTGGTTGACATATTTTAGTGGAATTGCCCAACATATGCATAGTATGAATTTGTAATGTTTTATCATATACAGTACAGATGTGTAAAATGTGACCAGTTGTTTAGAACTGCAAAAACAGAAGTGCAAAAATGTTTTCTAAGTACAAAATAACCTTTTTTTCTTATGTATCGTCATGTTATATTTAGTAAATATTTGTATATTTTTAAATACATTTATCTTCTATTTATCTTTCATTGATGGCTCTCTTCAAAATGTTGGCCTGTCATGTGTACACAGATCCAATCCATGTTCAATAAAAAAAAAAATTATTGTTAGACTTGCTTTTAGAGAACATGCAATATTTTTGCGGTGAATTTTTACTGAATTAAACAAATAATAATATTTCCTTGGAAATCAGTGAATCCCATTTAGAGGTATTTTTAAAAGATTTTTTTCGTCTTTATTGTTAATAAGCACGTTTAATACAACCTTTTAAGTCTAGGCACAAGCTGAATAGTCGGTTAAGAGCTAATGCTTAATCAGCAAAATAATCGCCAAATAGTCGAATAATCTATCGATTAATCAATCATCAAAATAATCGTTAGTTGCAGCCCTAATTGGCATCGGCTTCTAGTTTTTTGTTAAAATCAGTATCAACCAAAAAAATTTCATATCGGTGCATCCCTATAAAATAAAACAATTAAATACAATTTGTCAGTCTGTATGTCTGTGCCAAAATCATTCATAATTTGATTTTCATGACCATTTTCCACCCTCTCTCTGACCCCTAGAATTAAAAGGGATATTTTCAGTTGCTCTTACAGTTGTGATTGTTCATTTAATTTCCAATGATAAAGAAAATTGTGACTTCTTTTGACATGAACCCTTTAAATAAGAGATAGTGTTTTTACACATACAATATTTCACAGAAACTGTATTGCTTTTTCTCTCAGTCATCGGTTTTCTTACCGTTTTGGATCGCCAGCACCGACAGTAGCAAACGTTTGGACTCTTCAGGTCCTCTATGTCGATTTCGTTCACCACTTTAGGGTTTTCCTTTTGGATCTTCAGGTTGATTAAACTGTCCTTTTGGTTCTTTTTCTTGGGCAGGAAGGGTCGGATGGTCAGGTAACCCAACAGGGCCAAAATGCCCAACAACGGTAGGAGCCTCAACCACTCTAAAACTGAGACACAATAAAGTGTTAGAACTCATCTTCTACAGGTTTTAACTGTACAAAAAATAACCTTTTTTTGAATCAATCAGTACAACCTTTAGTGAGGGTTTTTCTGCTTGTTGTGAATTAAAATTACACACACACACACACACACACACACACACACACACACACACCACACACACACACATATATATACACACACACACACACATATACATACACACACACATATAAAAAAAGCTAGCTCTGGGAACCAATTAAGGGACCACTGCAAAATTATCAGTTTCTCTGGATTTTCTAATTATAGGTATGTGTTTGAGTAAAATGAACATGCTTGTTTTATTCTATATATCTGAAAAATTTTCTCCAAATTACAAATAAAAATATAATTTAGATAATTTATTTGACCACTGATCCTCCACTTTATCGTCTAACGGTTGGATGGAGACCTGGAGAGGCCTTCAAGTCACAGTGTTTCGCAGTGTTTCGAGGATCGGTGATGATCTGGGGGTGCTACAAGGCTGGAATCGGGAAGATTCATCTTTGTGAAGGACACATGAATCAAGCCACGTCAATGTTACCCTGGCAGAAAACTTCAGTGTTCACTAAACTTCATTTCTTCAGTGTTGTCACATGAAAAGGTATAATCAAATATTTACAAAAATGTGAGGGGTGTACTCACTTTTGTGAGATACTGTGTGTGTAATATATATATATATATATATATATATATATATATATATATATATATATATATATATATATATATTACACACACACCTAAAGGATTATTAGGAACACCATACTAATACCGTGTTTGACCCCCTTTCGCCTTCAGAACTGCCTTAATTCTACGTGGCATTGATTCAACAAGGTGCTGAAAGCATTCTTTAGAAATGTTGGCCCATATTGATAGGATAGCATCTTGCAGTTGATGGAGATTTGTGGGATGCACATCCAGGGCACGAAGCTCCCGTTCCACCACATCCCAAAGATGCTCTATTGGGTTGAGATCTGGTGACTGCGGGGACCATTTTAGTACAGTGAACTCATTGTCATGTTCAAGAAACCAATTTGAAATGATTCAAGCTTTGTGACATGGTGCATTATCCTGCTGGAAGTAGCCATCAGAGGATGGGTATATGGTGGCCATAAAGGGATGGACATGGTCAGAAACAATGCTCAGGTAGGCCGTGGCATTTAAACGATGCCCAATTGGCACTAAGGGGCCTAAAGTGTGCCAAGAAAACATCCCCCACACCATTACACCACCAGCCAAATTGAACAGGTGTTCCTAATAATCCTTTAGGTGAGAGTGTGTCTCTATCTCATATATATATATATATATATATATATATATATATATATATATATATAAAAATTATGGTCACTTTTTGAATTTTACTACAGTATACTGTGGGTGTGAACTGACTTCATTGAGCACAGGGCTTTGGATAATTCCAAGTAGTATCCAATATTTTATGACCAAGTATAATACTTTCATTTTCACACATACTTGCTTGCATTTCATCCTTGCTTGTTACCCAAATCTAAGGATATTTGTTCACCAGTGGTGCTGAACAGAGTGGCCAATCATTGAGTTATAGAGACCAACGAGACAGCTTATGTATGAAAAATTGCACAATTCTAAGTCAGAAACCGATTTATGAATGTGAAATATATCAAAATCAAATGTAATTTAAAGAGAGTTGCAAATCACTCAGCACACACTATTTTAGAAAGGAGCTCTGACCAAACTTGAACTGGTTTGAATAAAATATAAACCAAAAATAGCACTTGAGAGTTTACTGTTGACAGTTTCAACAAAATTAAAGTAAAAATCATTGACAATTATGCCAGTATATTAGCGCATCATTAGGGTTAGTGTTCTTGTGTGTTGACCTGAGGCAAGTCACACTTGTACAATATTTTTAAACCTCTTATTGTTGGTCACGTGATGCCATGCTAGGTGCGGACGTGTGAACGGCGAGCTCTGCGCACTTTGCTAGTTTTGATTTAGAATTTTTGTGTCATAAACCGGTGACATTCTAAACACCCTGATTCACAACTGTTCTAGGAAGAAAATATGTAAAAGAATTAAAAATCCTCAGGCTCTGGAGACACTTATGTGCTCAAGCTGACGCCTCTCTGGAGGCCTCGAGCCAGGGAGTCGATTTGGCCGGAGAAGTGAAGGAAATTCTGAGAGAATGGTTGAACGTGTTGGCAATGCTGATGAAAGTTGTTGCTGACTTGGAGGATCTTTCTGCAATACGTTGATCGATCATGGCCATGGAGACGAAATTTACTGGGGTGGTTACAAGAGTAGGGGTAGTCGAGACACGGATTGCTTATCTGGAGTCATCGGAGAGGGAATTAGCTGCTAATCTGCTAGCGACAAGGTGGATTTGGAGAATCGTAAGCAAAATTTGATTTTGGCTCATTTTTACGCACCCAACGCTGATGCTCAGGGCTTTTTTATATATCTTGAAGGAATGTTGCAAGCCGCTGGCACCCCTCATGATATAATATTGGGAGGAGCCTTTAATGTATTGATGGACTTGATCATAGTGAAGCAAAAAAGTGCGTAAGCCTCCTAGAGCAACATTGACACTTCACAGGATGTGTAAAAAATCTTGGTCTTACAGATATTTGGAGACTTTTGAACCCATCAGGTAGGGACTGTACATTTTTTTCATTAGTCCATAAGATTTATTCTAGAATCTAGTAGTTTTTTTATTTCTAAGCCTCTCATTTCATCTGTTGTTGATTGCTCAATTGGAAGCATCTTAGTCTTAGATAACGCTGTGGTGAGTTTAGAGGTTTTGACAAGGAGGTGTTTGGGGCCGGGCCGTGAGTCCGCACGGCCAGCCCCAAATCGGGCTAATCAGCCGAGGAGAGGGATAAGGCCCAGCCGGATGCGGCAGATCGGGAGATAGAGAGCCACATGGAGCTGCCGTATCCGGCTTGACCTTATCCCTCTGCTAGGCTGATTAGCCCGATTGGGGGCTGGCCGTGTGGACACATGCCCGGCCCTCCACCTTATCACAGAGGTGTGAAAAATGTATAATTTATTTGGTGCTTTAATGTTTCCCTTTCACAAAATCCTGAATTCCAACAAATATTAAAGGCTGAAATCAATGTTTATAAGGAGACCAACTGGTCCTCAGTATCCTCTGTGGGTGTGGCTTGGGAGGCACTTAAGGTGGTTCATGGGGTTCAGATCAAACAGTATGCATCATTCTTCAAAAAATCCAAAGCACGAGAACTCGTGGAGTTGGAAGGGAATATTAAAAGTTCCGAGGCAGAGCTGAAGCGCAGAATGTCGTCTGATGGCCTGAATTTGACACGATTTAAATACAGATATAATATTATTTTGTCATGGATTGTGGAGCTTTGGCTATTCAAGGCAAGACAGTCATACTATGAGTCAGGGGACAAAGCAGGGAAGCTTTTGGATAGATATATAAAGCAGAGAGAGTCTTTTTCTTCCATTCCCTCAATGAAATCTGCTGGTGGTGAAATTTTTACCTCTGCCATTGATATTAATAATGCTTTTAAAGAATTCTATCTTGATCTCTATAGTTCTACGTCTTCGGTTACTGATGAAGATATTAGAAACTTTGTGGAACAATGAGAACTCCCTAAACTGATGACTGAGCAAAACAATTCTCTTTTTTTTTTTTTTTTTTAAATCTTATGCTACAGAACTGGCTCCAATTTTGTTAGAAGTTTATACAGAATCATTAAAGAATGGAAAGTTTCTGCCAACCATGACACAAGCCCAGATTTATATATAAACAAGCAATGCGTGAAAACAAAAAAATAATAAAATGAAAACATTTAAGCTCTCACAATGCAAAGAAAAATAAAAGTAGACTGACCAAGTTAACGTACAGGACGAGTATAAACACTTGGCATCTAATATGCCTAGTTATCATGTTTACATTGTATCTCATGTAGGGCTGCAACTACTGATTATTTTTATAATCAACTAATCTAAAGATTATTAGGACGATTATTCGACTATTTGGCCGATTATTGAAACGATTAATCGTTAGCTCTTAACCGACTAGTCAGCTTGTGCCCGACTTAAAAGGTTGTATTTAACATGCTTACTAACAATAAAGAGGACAAAATCATCTTTTAAAAATACCTATAAATGACAATCATTGAATTAAAGGGGAAAAATGACTTGGGGGTTTTTATTGTTTAATTATGTATAAATTTCACTGCAAAAAATCCCATCGTTATGAAGTGTCTTTGTCTTGTTTTCCATTTAAAATCGTCTAAAAATCCTTAAGATACATTTACTTGAGAAGCAACATATTAGATATTTAGACTTGCTTTAAGAGAATGTATCTTAAATATAAGTGTATTTTTTCACTTGTTTTACTAAATTTGGAGTGCGTTTGGACTGTGAGCTGTTCTTTCTTCCTCTGCTCAATTATGTGCGAGCTGAAGTGCTACCCCCCCCCCCCCCCCCCCTCAACATTAGTGTTTCAAAAGATCTCATGTAGTGTTAAATGAAATCGGATGACTTTTCAACAACGAAAATTTTTGTTGACAATTTTTTTTATTGTCGACGTTGTCAACTAATTGTTTCAGCCCTTATCTAATGTCATGTTTTTGTTGAGAAAAACAAGCATATCCACATGCTCAGTAATCTATACTCATTTATACACACCAGTTTAAATTATGGAATGTCCCTTACCTCAGCTAGAATTGTCTTTCTCGGATGCCATGCTTGTTGTTTACAGAAGCGTTGCAGGGATTACTTTGCTACGGGGATGTTGCTTTATGATGAGCAGAACCGTTTGCTCAACAAATGTGATCAACTTGTGTCCACTCAATAGCACCACCCAATGCATTCTGTTATAACCGCCAGTTTTAGTTTGTGTGTTCAGGATTTAACATGCATCTCACTGTATATATAGCCAGCACAGCAAAACTTTGCAAAATTCTAATAGTATTTTTACTGTTTGAATAATTATTGCTGAACAAATATTCAAAAATTTGACTACTCTTGCACATCCCAAGTCCCCTTTCTGCTGCTCAGAGTGGATTGGGAGGGAGGTTAATACGCTCGGTGACCTAAATGAGAGTGGAGTGTTGAGATCCTTTGAAAATATGGTTCAACATTTCAGGATTCCCAGATCTCAGTTCTTTAGGTATTTACAGCAGCACAACCTGCTCTGTTACACCCCCCGCTAGATACTCTGGGAGATGTGATTACTGCTTTTGTAAAAATTTGTGAGGCATCAGTGTATTACTCACTGCTAATTCAAAGTCTGGGGGATGGAGCTTCAACTTCTCTCAAGAGATTATGGGAGAAAGATTTGTACTTGGTATTGGAGGAGGGAGTGTGCGCTAGGATTCTAAAAAATATGTCAAGTCAACATCTAGAGATGCAAGGGTGCATCTGATGCAATTTTAAGATTTTACATCTATTGGACCCCATCTAGAGGCTTGGTGTTAAAAACACCCACCTGTTGGCGATGCCAATCAGAAGATGGGGACACAACCCATGTTTTTTGGGAATGTGTTAAGATCCAAGAATTTTGGTTGAGGGTTCAGAGCTTTATGTGTGACGTATTGGACACTCAATTTCATTTTTGCCCCAAACTCTTATTAATACTGTAATTAATATTGTTGATAGACAGATGGGTCCTAGCCGGAGATATGATCAGCAGACGAATCATCCACAGGGAGTAGAAGTCGGATGGTGCACCCTCTTGTTGATGAGTGGTGTGGCAGCATTCGGGGAGGTGATTTTTAGAAGGCTGGGAAAATGGGAATTGTCTGATAGGGAGTGGGGTGGATCTATGGCTTTTTTGGAGGGTTCTCAGGAAGGGATTTCTAGTTTAGATGTGCTTCTTTTTTATGTTCTAATTGTTGGTGACCACTGTGGTGCATGTTTGTGTCAGGTGGGGATAATTTTGGGGGGGATTTTAGAATTTTTTTAATGTATATAATTGATGTATTTTATGTTGTGTTTGTTTGTCTTATGAATGGAATCAATAAAAACTATTGATAAAAAATACAAATAAAAACTCTTATTGTTGCATGTAGCAGTTCTCCATACATGCTGATCTCTGGACAGACGAAAAAAAGTGTATACATGTAGGCTATAGCACATTCAGATACATGATGGCAAAACAACCAGAGTGTGAAATGACAGTTGCTGCACCTCTAATGATGGGTCACTTCAAATGTTTGAGTCTAAAGAACAGCTCTGACATTATTACAGAATGAATGCAATCTCATTTGATTCTCAAACTCACATTACAGTGGAAAACTGTCAGAATGTTTGTAAAACACATGCTATTAGATGCATGCAGCATGCTTTGTTCTTCACACATTTGTAAAATAGACACTCAGTTGTAAGGATCTCTTGAAGGGGAGAGCAGACTCTGTGCGATGCTAAATTAATAATCACAATGGTTTAATGCACTATAAAAAGTGAGTACATCTTCATCTTGTGTATCATAACCTGACAACTAGAAAGTTGTACTGTATAAGATAGCGAAGACATTTTCCCCAAACTGAGAGCTGCAAAACAAGTGCGGGTAACTAATAATTTTGTTACTTGAGAGTTTTAACAGACAGAAAACAAAAAGTCAATTACATCAGTCTTTCTATACAGACATGCACGCGATTATGCTTTACTTTATGACCATTTCTGTACGCTCGTGACATTTTGCGTGATAAAATGCATACCTGTGAGTCTCGCAAAGCCTCCGATAGTGTCTGGCAGAGGCAGCTTCTTGAGGTAGGCTGGAAGCTGGTTTTTGATAATCCTGGAGAGAGTTTCAAACACCATCTTGAATGACTTTGAGATCCTCTAATTGAGAGCCAGCGTTATATTTCCTGGGAAGTTTACGTCATCGTGGTAGTGTAGATGCGTAGTATTTCTGTTAGGACTGGACTAATTTACGTAGTTTTCTTGGTGAATAAGCGTAAACACACGCCGCGGCGTCAAAGTGTCAACCAATCACCGTGTGCAGAGCTGGTTGCGTCCGATTGGCTCCTTTCACCGCACCACTTGATATTAGTTTTTCAGCTGACAAAAACAGCCATTGTTATTTATTTTTATCTATCTATCTATCTATCTATCTATCTATCTATCTATCTATCTATCTATCTATCTATCTATCTATCTATCTATCTATCTATCTATCTATCTATCTATCTATCTATCTATACTTTATTCAACTACAGATTACAAAGGGTTGGGGAGGGTTACTTCTGAAATGTATTCTACTACAGGTTACAGAATACTTACTTCAAACTTACTTCTCTGTCTGCTCGTATGAATGAAACACATCATAAGAAAGTGTTTCACCGCTGATCAAATGCAATTTGGATCGCATCATTTATATGTATAAATGTTTTCCATCTGAAAGGACTAAATATTAAATGAAAAAAATAATGACAATAAAATCCAAAGTAATCTCTTCAGTAATCAAAATACTTTTTGAATGTAACTGTATTCAAATTACCAATTATTTAAATTGTAACTGTAGTGGAATGCAGTTACTTATATTTTGTATTTTAAATATGTAATCCTGTTACATGTATTCCATTCAGTGAATATATGTTACATACATATATAAAATGACCACTGAAACATTGCTATATACCTCTATCCAGAAATACAAATAGACTTATAAAATTAGAAAAGCAGCAGACTGACAGCTTTGAAATGTCATTTGATACTATTTGTGACTTTTTATATAAATAAATACATTATAATAATATAATGATAAAATACTACTAATAATAAATAATAATAATAACGTTCAAACATTGTATTTTTATCCAAAAATATAAGTTGTCATTTTGAAAAACCATTGATAAATATATAATAGATATTTATTTTCCACGCTTTTAGTAGTTACAGTATAAAAATAATTAATTTAATTAAAAATGTATAGAACCTCTATTTAAAAACATGATATACATGAGAATAAAGTTGATTAAATCGCTTTGATTGACGGCTGTGTCATGAAAAAACAGCATTGCCCAGCATTCCTTGCCGTAAGGTAATTTCAAGCAGTGCCTTTTTCCGGATACACTTTTGAAGAACTGGTAATTTATTGCACTTAAAAACCAAATATAAACTTTAGGGGTGTTTTTAATTGTAATAATGTACTTTTATTGCGATTTTAAAATATTTTTACTTTTTTTTTCCAGGCATCTAACAGGACTACTACGCGCTCTGACGTTTAGGTTCATGTCTGTCCTGTGTCATTGGTGAATGACCGAAGATGTCTCACAGCAGGTTGTTTGCCAGGTTGCTCTGTAAGTAAAACCCATACAAGTGTTGTTGCATTTTAAACACACATTTTCCCTCGTAGTGGCATTGTTCCAGCAACAAATGTAAGCATGAGAGTAATGTATGTCTCTTTATTTGGGCTGTACCACACCGTCAGCTAATGCTAATGCTGGTGTGCAGGTATCAGAGATTGTGATTCTGAGCACTAGTTTGACAGTGTTTAACTTGTGATCCGTGACCTTTACTGGTTATTGTGCCTAATCGAGTGGTCACCTAATTAATTTCTAATAGACCAATGTTAGACTATATTTAGGACTGAGAAAGCATCACACATCTTAGAAGTTATTATCTGATATAACGTGTTGCTTATTTATATGAGCCCGTGTGTTTCTTACTGTTTTGCTCATGTTATCAACTAAAATGTCCTTGCTTTTTATTATTCTGCAGAAGAAATGGTGACAGGCTAGTATTAACGTAAGGACCTGCGTGAAAGGTTACTGTGTGGTCACGTGCTTCAATTGGGTTGCTTCAGTGGCAAAATTGACAATCTTAGACTTCTTTTAAAGAATAATAACGTACTAAGAAACAGTCAAAATTAACAGAACACTTTTAATGCGTCCGCTTGAGCGTGTAGCCACTTTTGACTCACTTCTCTCTCTCTGCCAAGTCTTCCAGTCTTGTGCAGTTCAAGTGACTGTCAATATAATTTTCACTCAAGCAGAACTGAAAGCAGTGTTTACTTTTCAGCTATGCTGTAACGCTGTAAACAGTGCTCATTCATACACTAGGTTAACTGTTAATTGTAAACTTGATAAAATTACAATGGAATTCCATATGTGATTGTTTCACTGCTGTAGGAATGCACACACAGTGGCTTTTTCGGTAAGAGTGAAACGTTTCAAGTCTATAGCTGATTGTCTATCAGTAATATAAAGTGAACTTTAACCTGAAGACATGCAAACTGACTATCTGATCCTGTCTAATGTGATAATGATGACTTTTTCAGTATACCAGTTGCATTCCTCATTATTGGAATCTCTGAGGTTTAAAGGAATAGTTAACCCAAAAATGAAAATTCTTCATAATTTGCTCACCCTCACGCCATCACAGATGTATGACTTTTTTCATCTGCAGAATACAAATTAAGAATATCTCAGCTCCGTTGGTCCTTACAATGTTAGTGAACTTTGAAGTTCCAAAAAGTACATAAAGGCAGCAAAAAAAGTTCCATTGACTACATTGATTTAGTCCATGTCTTCAGAAGCGATATGGTAAACGTGGATGAGAAGATCAATATTTAAGTAAATTTTTTTTACTACAAATGGCCACTTTAAATTTTACTTCCACATTCTTCTTTTCTTTTCTTTTGGTGATTCACATTCTTTGTGCATATCGCCACCTACTGGGCAGGCAGGAGAAATTGTAATAAAAAAGGACTTAAATATTGATCTGTTTCCCGCCACACACATCACATCGCGTCTGAAGACATGGATTCATCCATGGAGTCGAGTATATATTACTTTTATGCTGCCTTTAAGTGCTTTTTGGAGCTTCAAATTTCTGGCCAGCATTCACTTGCAATGAATGTACCAACAGAGCGGAGATAATAATAACATCTTTGATTGTGTTCAGCAGAAGTGAGAAAGTCATACACATCTGGGATAGCATGAGTGTGAGTAAAAGATGAGAGAACTTAAGTTTTGTGCTGTTACATCATTCAGGTGTTAGGATTGTTCCCTGATCACTTGTAAGCACATTTTAATACCTAGACAAAGATCTTTTATTCAGCTTTGTGCTTTGCACCATGTTTTGTCTGTCCATTTCCTGTCTTATTTCTGATTTATTTGAGGTCAAGGCAGCATTGGTCTTCAGACCCTTGAAGGAATCTACTACACTGAGTAATGAATGTGATTGAAAAGCTAACAACCTGGGCGTAGAACTATTTTTCTAATGTACTACTGTATAGCTGGAAAGGTGTGTCCAAAACCTGTAGGATTATTCTGGAGTTCCCAGATTTGTTATAACTTCACAGAGCTAAACTTTAAAGAAATTAGCTTAAAATGCTGAATTAACTATTTCTTAAAAATGTTTGTTTCTAATGACGATTGTTCTAATTCCACCTCTGTTGACTTGTTTGCTTGCAGTGCAGCAGGCTGGGGTGCGACACTGTTATACCGGCAGTAGAAAGAACCTTTACATCAACAAGAACACTAAGGTCATTTGTCAAGGCTTCACGGGAAAACAGGTGTGTAGCCACAGTTTGTGTCCTGCACAGAACCCTTGTGCTGCAAGGTCTGGATTCAGCACAGTTTCATTTAGACAGTGATCGGTGTGCAGTTGTACTGGTTGCGGCCTACCTAAATTACCCAAAAACATTGCACTGTATTTTTTTTTATCTTAATCAAGATGTGTACCTCCTGTCAAGTTACATCTTTTTTTAAAACCCTTAAAGGAAAATGCAAATTAAGCTCCACTGACTGCAAAACAAAATTGTAAAAACAAAAGGAAAATGGATGTACGGTAATGCACTTACAATTGGTGTTTTAAAAGGAAAATACCTTTTCTTTTTTTCTTTTTTAAGCTGAAGACAACTGGTCGGTCTGCTTAAATGTTTTAGAGCTACAGTGTTTACACTTTTTGGGGAAATTATTTATAACAAGATTAATAAATCTTATATAGCCCCTTTCTAAAACCCAAGATCGCTTACAGAAACAGGAAAACAGAGCAGAAATAAATACTCAAACATAAATACATAGCACAGGAAACATGAAAAAAACAAAAAAAAACAATAACAATTTCTTATAGTTGTCTTTGTATAGTAAGCTGAGATTGTGTAAGTATTTTAACATTGCAATTTATAGCTTAAGTGTTTTAAAGGTAAACTTCAGCTTCAATACACTACAAATAAAATATATTTTACTAAATGATCATTTTTATCTAAATTGTTCTCTTGAAGTTGAAATACTTTTCTTGGAAGATTAACTTTTCCAGGATCAATACAAGTTATAATGTTGATTGCCACAAAAAAGTATTTAGACCTGTCCATCCTTTTCTCTAAAAAAAAAAAGAAAAGAAAAGTAAAAATCTTTGTTCCATTGAGAAATTTACAATGGAAGTGAATGGGGCCAATCTGTAAATGTTAAAATACTCACTGTTTCAAAACTATAGCCAAAGGACGTTCATGATATGCATGTTATCATGATTTCAGTATGATTAAATTGCTTACTAACCTTTTCTGTATAACGTTATAGCCATCTTTACAACTTCCTTGTCAATATGACAACAGTGTAAACCCTACAATGACCGTAACAACAACAATTTAAACAATTTAACAGCTCAAATAATACAGGAGTTTTAACAGAAGAATTAATGTTAGTGCTTTTATAAAATGTAAAATTTTCACATTTCTGCTTTTAAACCCTCTGAACATTTTTACATTTAAAAGTGTCTCACTTGTAACCTAAATTTATGAGGGTAGAGTAAAAGCAGTTTTTTTTGGTATGTAACATTATGACACAAATGCTGTTGATTGAAATTAAATTAACAGCTTAACTGAGGAAATGCTGATGGTTCACTCCAGCGAGTCATATGAATGCAGCTTTTCACAGGTCTCATCTAGGGCTGAAACGATTATTCGACGTTATCGACAATGTCGACAATAAAGCATTGTCATCAAAAATGTCAATAAATTGTTTCTACAGTCATAGTTAATACAATATTACTACAGTAAATCCATGGTACATTTTCATAAGGCTGTCATTTATTAACTAGGATTACAGATCATTATCAATGATCAACTCTGAATTTAAATAAACCTGGAAAAATTGTCGCACAAGCCCATTATATAATACATGTCACTTCTAGATTTGCCATTACTTGGTGTGAATAACTCCAGATGCTGTTCTTCTGTCATTACCTCAGGAAAGCACTGCTCCCAACAACTTCAGAATCAATATTTTTATATGAGGATTGATATTCTTGATACCACATCAGTATCAATACTATAGTGTCAATCTGCCCATCTCTAGTCAGATTGAATCCAGTGAGTGAACTACTGGCATTATCACAACAGTGACTGTATTAATATTATCACACCAGTGAGGTTTTGCAGGACTAGTGACACGTTAAATGACACATTAAAAGTCTATAAAGACTCGTTGTCTCCATGTTTATTACTGTATTAAAATGATGCCCAAAAAAAACAAATATTGACTGAGTATAACGACTCTCATGAGCCGTCAGACTTTTGTGAGCATAAAGCGGGAAACTCCTGAGGAAAAACAAAAGGATACGTGTCCTTTGTCTGCCACCCTAGTACCAAGTTCTTGCCCACAAGTCACCATCCAATGCATCCTCGATTTCAGGGACACATCCAGGTAATTTTCTGCATTTTCTGTACTTGCGTTGTTGAGGATTGGAATTGAACTTCGGCAGTGGATGATGACGTAGAGTCCACGAGAACGTAAGAACACATTGAGATTCACCAACTGTCTCATGCAGAGGCGCTCATTCCTCGCGTGCAATACATTCTTTAAAAACAAGTCTAAATATATTATATGTTGCTTCTCAAGTAAATGTATCTCATTTTTAGGATTTTTAGATCATTTTAAATGGAAAACAAAACAAAAGCACTTGATAACATTAGAATTTTTAGTGACATTTTTAATTAATTAAACAATAAAAATCTAAGTATTTTCTTACTACTTTTCTTACATTCTTAAAAGATGATTTTATCCTCTTTATTCCTAGTAAGCACATTTAATGCAACCTTTTAAGTCGAGGCAGAAGCTGAATAGTCGGTTAAGAGCTAATGTTAATCGTTGCAATAATCGCCTGACTAGTCGAATAATAGTTTTAATTAGATTAGTCGATTATCAAAATAATTGTTAGTTACAGCCCTTTTTTTTTTGTACAAAAACAATACGGTTAAGAGGTCCATATTAAGAGGTCCATTCCCCATTACTTGATCATTGACTCATTGAGTCACTGTTGTTTATACCCTGGTTGATAGTAAAAGAAGCGCATATCGCCAGCTTTATCTAGACATGCACTGGTAGATGGAGGTTTGTTGTGTTACACAGTTCTTTACAGTATTTGGATATTGCGTGAGTCATGACGTAGCCCAAAATGCACATTTATATTATGGATTACATGACGATGTATCGTCATATAGACATTTTACAGCCCTACATTTCAGTACATATTTTTTTGTGGACTTGGCACGATGTAAAGCATGCTGTGCAAATTGTCCGTCTTTGAAGGTTGGTCTTTTGTGTCATTAAAAACTGTATTTGACCCGACATCAAACCCGTGGCCTGTGTTTTAGAGGGGCTCTTGTCATTTAATATGCAAAGTATCTGTTTCTTTAAGGAATATATCAGGTTTAATCAAGTTAAGCTCAGTCAATGGCATTTGTTGCATAATGTTGATGACTCTTCCCTCCAAATGTAAAAATCTGGGTTACAGTGAAGCACTTACAATGGTGAATGGGGTCAATCTTTAAATTAAAATATTCACTGTTTCAAAAGTATAGCCACAAGACAAACAGTTTGTGTTAAAACATGATTTTAACGTGATAAAATTGCTAACTAACCTTTTCTGTTTAAAGTCATATCCAATTTTTAAAACTTTGTCGCCATGGCTATGTAGCAACGTAAACTCTAAAACAGCCATAAAAAAAGATTTAAAGATGTAAATATTTAAACAACTTTACAACTCAGATAATACACAAGTTTTAACAGAAGAATTAATGTACAGTAAGTGCTTTTATAAAAATGATTAGCTTCACATTTCTGCCTTTAAACCCTCAACAAATTGGACCTGTTTTCTTCCATTGTAAGTGCCTCACTGCAACCTTTTTTTTTTTTTAAGAAAAGGAGGAACGAGTCTAAATATATATATATATATTTTTTTGTGGTAATCAACATTATACCGCAAATGCTGTTGTTTGATCTTAACTTGAATTGAACCCAGAATATTCCGTTTAATTCTAAGGTTCAAAACCTGCAAAAAAACCTAGACCTTAAGGTAAACAAAATAAATACAATTAAAACAATGTATGACATGACTCCTTTAAATGCTGCCCTGGCCCTTTATGTTAAAACTGCTGGCTACAGTGTCCAGTAACCTTACTTTTCTAATCCCTCTGATTTATGTGCTACTTCTCATTGTATTTCTCTCGCTCTCCTTCACCCTCTTTCAAATGACTCTTTACCATAATAAAGGGTTATTAGATGAAGTTTAAATGAACTCTCATTATAATTGGAAGGAGATGAAGAATGACTAAAGTGTCATTGCTCCGAATTAACTTTACTGTTCGGCTACATAAGCAAACCATACCTCAAATTAATCGCCCCACCGTTAACGGAGGCAGCGTGCAGTAAAAACGGCGAAGTTAGCACAGCACTTCAGCTTTAATGAAGGTGTGAGTGCAAATTATGGTGAAAAAATTGGCAAGGGAATGCAGGGAGGGGAGATGGATCGAAAAGTGCCCGGTTTGCTAATTTTTCCTAATTAAATTTGAAGCATTACGGCATTAAGATATTGACGACATTGGTGACCCAGCCTTTAGACTTACCTGCAATATTTAATTATAATTTTTAATTATTAACATGGATTAAGCAAGGACAGAAGTTTGAAGTTCACAACGTACCATTTTCAGACTATTTAAATCCCTAATCCAATCCATTATCATAGGGCACAATATTTTACCATTAAACTTCCATGTTAGAGCTTTCATTGATTTAAAGTGCTTTTCATTATAAAAGCTCATTTGTAGTTCATGTCTGTGTTCTGGTTTACACACAGATAATTTACTTATGCCCTGTTCTGTATTAGTCTCTTTAGGTCTTGTCATTAATTTAATAACTTAAGAAGAATGTGAAGTGACTCAGCCATTTAAATCTTTAGTCATGCAAACCATGTTATTGTAAGTGGTTTTCTGTTCGAGGTGTTCTTTGTGTTGTTGAAAGAACTGATATAATTATTGTAGTGTAATGGAATCGACTGTGTCAAGTCTATGCAGATGCAATTAAGAATATTATTGATGCAAAGGTTACCCGAGTCTACTCTTAAAGTGACAAAGTCCTCTTTCATTGTGTTTCCATAAGTAGACTGTATTGCATTACCATTGTATAGTACACAATAAGACAAGGAACATGCATTAAAGGGATAGTGTATGAATTTTTCTTAACCAGAACACATTTGAAGAAAAATAGAAAAATATCTCTACACAGTAGTTCCTTAAAATATAAGTGGCTGTTGAACTGACCTTTTGAAGCCCCAAATATCACAGTCAGCATAAACGTCATCGATAGGACTCCAGTGGTTATATTAATGTCTTCTACAGCAATGTGATCACGTTTGGTGTGAAAAGATCTATATTTAAGTACTTTATATAAACTTTCCGTTCCGGTAAGCTTCACAAGAGCGCCGAAGTTCACGTGGCCTCTTGTGACGTATTCACGGAAAATCACGTTCTCCACTCGGAGACATCCAGGATAAGCACACAAATGCACCATTGTGAGAAAAACAAAACAAAAAAACATACAGATACAGATCTAAACCAAAAACCAGTGAAGGTACCATTCAGCTATTCTCCTACTTACTGCTTTTCTATATGTGTCGCACATGCCTCAGTCCTCACGTGTCTCAAGTGGTTATGTTTAAATATTGATCTGTTTCGCACCAAAAGCGATTGTGACGCTTTAGAAGACATTAATTTAACCACTGGAGTTGTTTTGGTGACGTTTCTGTTCTTTTTGGAGCTTCAAAATTCTGATCACCATCCACTTGTATTTTAAGGACTTACTGAGTTAAGTTATTTTTCTTCAAATGTGTTGTGCTGAAAAAACTAAGTTATACACCTGGGATATCATGAGTGTGAGTAAATGATTATAAAATTGTCATTTTTGGGTGAACTATCCCTGTAAGAATGTAAAATAGGGTCAATTTTGATTTCATGTTGATGTTAATGTTATTAGAAGATTGTATGCTGTACTATTATGGAGCTATAACAGTGATTTATGTATTTAAATTTAGATTTTTTTAAAAGTACATTCATTTGAATTCTAGACTTGGGACAATTTAATAAAATTGTAGATTTTTGTATCATATTATTTATTCTTTTAAAAGAAGATTTTTAAAATTATTATTATTATTATTTTTAATAGGTGGAATTAGATGTAAATATTTAGATGACATAATTATAGGTTAAAATTCTCAGATTAAGAGGAAATTCAGAGCTCCAAATACAAATCTCTCATATCAGAAATTTAGATAAACAAACTAGACCATAGGGCAAGCTTCCGGGTTCTACATGGAAATGTCGATGTTAACAGAATAGTTGATCTTAGCATTTTGTCCAGTCACAGATACATGGTGTAGGCTTGAACTACTGTGAATAAAATCAGTGAATGATGTTCACATGAACTACAATTAATTTTAGCCAATGTACATTTCTTAATATACTAATAGATTTTAACATTATAATACATAAATATATACAATATCATTAGTTGCATAATTAGCTGAAAATGAGCAATAATATTTTTGCTCAAATGTATTTTTTTTTCTATATTTTTTTTTTTTCTTAATTTGAAAAATTAAACCTATATTTGTGTTGTGTGAATATTTACAGCTAATTCCACTTCCATAAGAACATCTTATGTTAAATAACAAATTTGATCATTTATATGCTACACAATATTAATTGATGTTTTGTTAAGTGTCACATGACTAGAATTACAATGCACACAATTCAGATTCAAATACTTTATTCATTGTTCTGGCTTCATTAACAGTAAGCCCAAATTATGCTCTCCTTCACTGAAAGTTCTCTGTTATCTATTTTCTCTTTCTCTAGGGAACCTTTCACAGTCAGCAAGCTCTGGACTATGGCTCTCAGTTAGTAGGAGGTGTGTCCCCAGGCAAGGGGGGCAAAACACACCTGGGTCTGCCAGTCTTCAACTCTGTGAAGGAGGTAATGGCCTGTGTGACTGCTGACAGTCTCCTGTGAGTCAAAAAGATTTTACGGGCAGCTTCTCTCATTCTGTGAGGATACTAGGAGACTTTTAAGGGGACATATTTAGGGCAAGTGATGCCAACAGTAACAGATGTGTTAAAGGCCAGAAGCTAGGTGCCAGATCTCAGTTTAAAGGCCTGATCAGATCAAATATTTTGAGGCTGAATGACATAAAAGTATAAAGGATTTTCAAACGAATAAAAAGTCCAATGCATATTTTTTCTTTTTTATCTGAAAAGTAACTGAATGAATTGAATTCAACCCATGACCTTGCCATCAATGCTAGCAAAACATCCAAACAATTAAAAGAAAAACTACCTGTTCTCCCAATAAGTAAGATGGATCATTATAATGCAATACTTACTATAATACTTGGTGTGAAGGAGGCTGTGGAGATTTATTGTATCTTGCATGCTTATTTGACCAAAAATGTAGACTTGTGAATAGGCTTTAAGCAGATTTTCCATTAGGTTGAAATACGGCCAGAAAAAGTCAGTAAACACCCAACTTGTTTGAAGGAACTTAAATTCTTTGACAGTACTGACAGAATTCCTTTTTTACAGTTAACATTTGTTTTTTTTTGCTGGTTTTGCAGGCTAAGGATGGCACTGGGGCCGAAGCCACCGTGATCTATGTGCCCCCTCCTTTTGCGGCAGCCGCAATCACAGAGGCGATTGATGCAGAGATACCGCTGGTGGTCTGCATCACAGAGGGAATCCCCCAGCAGGACATGGTGCGTGTCAAACACAAGCTGCTCCGCCAGAGCAAGACCCGCCTCGTCGGCCCCAACTGTCCCGGTGTCATCAACGTAAGAGCTGCACTGAATTAATATGCTAATGGTTAATAAGGATGCACCGATACCATTTTCTTCTCTCCCGATCCGATACCAATGTTATTTTATTGAGTTTAGAATATCTGTAACTCACTGTGTGGAACTGTTTGAGAGTACACTTTTATGTGTAAAGAAACTAACCACCACTTACTAACACATAATTTCATTATAGGAAAAGAAAAAAGGTTGACAAGTGATCTGATTGGGTGATTGGCTATTCTGCCTGTAAGGCGGGTCTTCCTTTCTTCCTTCTTTCTCCGTTGACCATTGGCTGCCGTTGGGCGTTCCAATTTCTCCCATTCATTTTAATAGAAGTGGCCATTCTCTGCTAAAAAGTCTCTGTTTTGACAAGCAGAACATTTTCATGGAACAATGACATCACTTGACGTCACCAACAAACAGTCCTTGAAATGGTCAATAAAACAAAACAGTTTTTGTTTCTTTCAATCACATAGTGATGTTTTGGAACCCAATTTTATATATATATATATATATATATATATATATATATATATATACACACAGTCAAGCCCGAAATTATTCATACCCCTGGCAAATTCTGACTTAGTTACTTTTATTCAACCAACAAGTTTTTTCTTGATTAGAAATAATACAGGAGTCTCCCAGAAGATAATAAGACGATGTACAAGAGGCATCATTGTGGAAAAAAATATTACTCATCTTTTATTTACATTTTAACAAAAAGTGGCATGTCCAAAATTATTCATACCCGTCTCAATAATCAATAGAAAAGCCTTTATTGGCTATTACAGCAATCAAACGCTTGCTATAATTGCTGACCAGCTTTTTGCATGTCTCCACTGGTATTTTTGCCCATTCATCCTTAGCGATGAGCTCCAACTCTTTCAGGTTGGAGGGTCTCCTTGCCATCACCCTGATCTTTAGCTCCCTCCACAGATTCTCAATGGGATTTAAGTCAGGACTCTGGCTGGGCCACTGCAAAACGTTAATGTTTTTGTCTGCTAACCATTTCGTCACCACTTTTGCTGTGTGTTTTGGGTCGTTGTCGTGCTGAAATGTCCACTGGTCTCCGAGGCCAAGTTTCTCTGCAGACTGCCTGATGTTGTTGCTGAGAATTTTGATGTATTGCTCCTTTTTCATGGTGCCGTTTACTGTGATTAGGTTCCCTGGTCCACTGGCTGAAAAACAACCCCAAAATATTAGGTTCCCACCACCATGTTTGACAGTTGGGATGGTGTTGGGATGGTGTTGGGATGGTGGTTGAAGGCTTCTCCTTTTTTACGCCAAATGAAGGCTACATCATTGTGGCCAAACAATTCAATTTTTGTTTCATCTGACCATAAAACAGAAGACCAGAAGTCTTCTTCTTTGTCCAGATGAGCATTTGCAAAGGCCAAGCGGGCTTTTGTGTGCCTTATCTGGAGAAGTGGTGTCCTCCTTGGTCTGCGTCCATTGAACCCAGCGGTGTGCAGTGTCCGTTGGACTGTCTGCCTTGAGATGTTGCCACCAGCAGAGCCCAGATTCATCAGGATGGCCTTGGTGGTGATCCTTGGACTCTTTTTTTACCTCTCTCACTATCCTCCTGGCCAGCACAGGTGTCACTTTTGGCTTCCGACCACGTCCTCTGAGATTTTTCACAGTGTGGAACGTCTTGTATTTTTTAATAATAATTTGCACTGTAGCCACTGGAACTTCAAAACATTTAGATATGGTCTTATAGCCCTTTCCTGACTTGTGAGCAGCCACAATGCGCAGCCGCAGGTCCTCACTGAGCTCCTTTGTCTTAGCCATGACTGTCCACAAACCAACAGCAGAGAGCTTCTGTTTTTCACCTGTTGAGTTGATTAAAACAGCTGTTCCAAATGAATCAGGGTAATTAGGATGCTTTAGAATAGCTTGGGATATTTGGAATGGTATAGATCTTTGGATTTTCCCATAGACTGTGACAGTTTGTAAAGGGTATGAATAATTTTGGACATGCCACTTTTCGTTAAAATGTAAATAAAAGATGAGTAATATTTTTTTCCACAATGATGCCTCTTGTACATCGTCTTATTATCTTCTGGGAGACTCCTGTATTATTTCTAATCAAGAAAAAACTTGTTGGTTGAATAAAAGTAACTTTAAGTCAGAATTTGCCAGGGGTATGAATAATTTCGGGCTTGACTGTATATATAATAAAATACCGTTGTAATTTCGTAGGGCTTTTATTTTAACTCCAGAAGTGTGTTTATAGGTTAGTTCACAGTAGTTTTATTTGCTTCTCAATCAACATCTGGTAAAATAAGCATCAGGTGGTGTTCTCAATGCATGTTATAAGCGAACGAGACTATAGAACGGGGGTACTCAATTAAAGTTCCAAGAGGTCCGGTCTCTACATTTCCTTCCCAGCAAAGTTCCGGATAGTAATATGTCGCTTACACTGTCATATTGTTATGAAATTATCTAATATATGTTTTTGAATAGTTTTTTTTCTTGCCACGTTGGCAGCAATAGTACTTTGTTAAAAATAAAAGCAAATTCTAAACAGTCAAAATAGTCTCTTCAGAACTGGGTAGGGATCCTTTTAGAATTCATAACAGACATTGGGGACCCAGAGACAGACAAAGTAGTGGGGTCTGAGAGGTCTTTTCTACCAAAAGATTAAAATATTTAATCAAGACTTCATCGGTTGAGGGCACTTGGATATGAATATTAAAAGATTAGATCAGCAGTTCTTTTTGAAGCTGAATGACAGCAGTTGTTGTGTTTTAAATATTTTTACATTCAGAATATACATATATGGGACAAAGGAGGACTTTTTACAGGAAAAAAAAAAGCACTGTATGGGGGGGATTCAAGGCAGTCCCCTGAATTTAATTTTTTTTTTCTTTTACATTTAAAAGTATGAATTATATTTTCCTTAAAGTGAGAATCTACTAACAAACAATATACATAACAACAGTGACACATTAAAATACTGTTTGCTTAATTTAAGTATAAATAGGCTTTCCTTGCCATGATGGCATTTCTGATTAATTTTTCACAAAATTAAAATGTGTTTATTATGAAAGGCATTGTAACGTGCTGAACCATCTGATAACTTGCTCAAAGCTTTAGATCTCGGCCTGGAATGAATTGTCCTTTGGTCTGGAGTCTTCTTATTGAGTACCTCTGCTATAGAGCATCTACATCTGAGATGAAGTTTGTGTAGAGCACCAACATATTGCGCACTGCTCTGAGTAACACATCATAAGCCTGTGCTCGTGCTTGTTTGTGTGTTAATAGAGTGACACTCATTCAGGGAAGTGCACTGCACATGCAGGCTGTATATTTATTTACTAAACATATTAACAAAAGCTATTCACAAAGCTATCGTTTGTCTTCAAGAGGCTTTGAACCAATTGCATGAGCTAAATGGCCTACATAAATGGTGCTATAAAGGTTATTTTATGTTATTCTTTGAGTTTGACAGTAACCACCATAATTAACATGTGGTATCAGGTAAAAACGTCACTATCTGAGCAGAAAAAAAACGTTATTTTATCAATCAAGAATTAATGGATTTGTAACTCAATGTGACTGGATGGTGTAGGGGAGGGGTTGAAAAATAAGAGAACATGAATGCTGGTGGTGTCAGACCAAAAAGAAAGTTGTTTCAGAGGTGGAACAAGTAATTACTTTTTGATAGAAGATTTCATATTTGTAATTTTTTGTCCTTGGAATAATGTGCACCGAGCAAGAACTTGCATTAAGAAAGTAAAAAGGATAAATTCTGATTTCATGCTTAGAATAAATTTGAATTGCCTTCGGTAATAGGCTATGTATAATTTAAACCGAATCAGATTTTTAATGGTGTTTTGTTCAACATCTATTGCAGCCTGGCGAATGCAAAATTGGGATCATGCCTGGACACATCCACAAGAAAGGAAGAATTGGTAACAGTTCCACTGAATAACACCTGTCTCTGTTCTTCCATCTTTAATGCTCTGTATAGTCATCCTTCCAGCAGGGATTGTCTTTAAATTACATTTTTGAGCAGCTCAGAGCATGACATCACATTCTACTTAAGATAGAATTGAAAAAGAGCCTATAAAATATCTTCACGAACATCAAAGTATCATGAGAGAGAGAGAGAGAGAGAGAGAGAGAGAGAGAGAGAGAGAGAGAGAGAGAGAGAGAGAGAGAGAGAGAGACCCTTTTTTATCCTGTTTGATTTGTCCAAGTTTCTCACCTTGTCAGACTTGATGTCTCTGCTGGCTTGTAGACCTTGAACTTAAACACAGACTTTATTCAGATCTCCATTCTTTTTCAGACTGCTGATAGCTACTCATCACAGTGCTCTCTGGCAGTATGCAGACTCTCTCTGTCATTTTAAGCAGCAGGGCTGTGCAATCTCAAGAGCCATGCAAGCTAGATCGCTAGATAAATGGGACACGTTTTTGAAGAGCTCTGAAGAATAATTCTCAGACATGAGCTTTGTTTCACCTTCTGCTTTAATAGATGTGACCTCATAAAATGTCTGTTTGGTATTGCAAAGCTGTTCAGCAGAGGCTGGCCACCCTTTCCACTGCTGTTACATTTGACATTTGCAAAGTAATATATCTGAATGTCACCTAGTTGCCTCCTGATTGCATTGTACATGGAAGAATATGGAGCTGAGAGCATGAAAAGTGCTTTAAATAAATGTTGGTCCAGACAGGAATTTTTGGAACACCTACACCTATAATTATGGAAGGACAGAAATTAATAGACACTCACTTTAGTGCTATATGATAATCTTAACATTTTATGTTTATGTTGCCTTGTTCATTTTTCACCAGGCATTGTATCTAGATCAGGCACCCTTACGTATGAAGCTGTACATCAGACAACGCAAGTGGGTCTTGGACAGTCGCTGTGCATTGGTATGACAACCTAATGAACTGTCATATTCTAACATGTCTTTGCTTAGTCTAAAGAAACAGTTCTTTGAACAAGGTGTCTTTTCTTTCAGGTATCGGTGGTGACCCGTTTAATGGCACTAACTTCATTGACTGTCTGGAGGTGTTCCTGCAGGACTCCAAAACAGAGGGCATCATTCTGATTGGAGAGATTGGTGGAGATGCCGAGGAGAATGCGGCAGAGTACTTGAAACAGCACAACTCTGTAAGCTGCCTTTTAGAATTCATAACAGCCACTTAACAAAACCTTGTAAATTGTTGAAAAAAAAAACCACATCTGGTTTTCACACGAGCAATAGAGCTTAACAGTCTGGTTCCGGAAGTAAATATATATTTTTGTACATTTTCATTTAAAAATTTGATTTTTAATTTTTGATTGTTAACAATACCTTTTAAACATTTAAAGACAGACGTTCTGTGTGCTCCAAGGTGGTTAAAATTGATGGTATATGCTTCCGCTGAAGCCATCTGTCTGTGTTGTTTCAAATTAAAATCATGGTTAATATCAGAATTCCCATTCCCATGAACCTTAGGTGGAAAAAAAAAAATCCACCAGCCAAAAGAGCTGAGCAGTGACCACCTACTTTAATGACACTGTGAAGGATGTTATCAAAATTGGAAGCTTTTTTCTGGCAATATTACAATTCCAGTTTGACAACGGTTCTTGTTCACTCGACCTATATTTTGAAAAAAACTGTTGCACTCCAACAGTCCAGCAAACATAAATGTATAGTTCACCCAAATATGAAAATTCTGTCATTTACACATTACCCTTATGTTCTCCCAAACCTGTATGATTTTCTGTCTTCCATGGAACAGAAAAGGAGATGTTAGGCAGAATGTTAGGGACTGTATGACCATGCCTCACAATGAAGTTATATGGAATATTGGTCACAAACATGGCGGCGCAGTCATACAGTGATGTCACATTAAACAGGTCACTTGGTCCATACTCCTGAAGAGTAGTAGTCCAATATCTCTTAGCATTCATAGCATGCATGCACCCAAACGCCTGTGCATGCCCGTCAACCCGGAATTCCCTCTTAATGCAAGATCTTGTAACAGGATAGCGCAGAGCTATCAGCCTTCCTTCTATATTGTGGCGCATTCTACACATTTGAATTTTACATGAGAATTTTCTATTTTTATAGCGTTATGGAGCAATTCGAGTGTTTTGACTTGTGTACAGAGGTGTTTTTGTCTTGCTTTCCATTTTAAATTATCTAAAAATCCTTAAAAGAAGATACATTTACTTGAGAAGCAACATAGAAGATATTTAGTCTTGTTTTTAGAGAATGTATCTTAAATATAAGTGTATTTTGTATACAAGTGTATTTTTTTAATTGTTTATACTTTTATACGTGATCTGAAGTGCTGAAGTCAGTGAAACAGGTCAATAAAGATGTCTTTACATTCCTTCATATTCAAGATATACAAACGCAGGTATCTTCTGACCTCCTCACACATGTGTTCTAGACGTGCACACCCACTGTTGTTGTTTCCATGTTCGTCTCCTATTATTAAAGGTGGCAGTTACTTCTAGCAATTCTTTGTGACAGCAATGACTCATATGTGAGTGTTGCCACTTAATTAGTGCTAGGGGTGTAATGTTCCATCGATCTGGATTGAAAGCATTGATCAATAACCAACGATGCAATGCCATTGATTCGGCGCATTAACATCAATATATATTTTATATGATGCACCTTTATTTTGACATTCATATGCCAGCCACGTCCATACACATTTCATCAGGTGATGCAGCAACCTTATGACATTCATCTCGCTTTATACTGTAAGTGCTAAATATGCTTCTCTTGTGGGACACATGTGTAAGGGGTGATTGAACCTTGAATGTACGCTCTGCTCTATCCGTGTGTGCCCATCAACTGGCCCGGGCTTCCCTCGAAATGTGAGATCAAGTTACAGGATAGCACAGAGTTGCTCACATGCATGATCAAATCAGGCTTCCCTCAATATTGTGGCACAATGTGACACATTTGAATTTTACATGAGAATTTTCTATTTTGAAAGCGTTATGGAGCAATTCAACCATGTCAAATGGCTAGACAGCCCGACATTCTGAACAGTGCTGACGAGGGAAAGAGAAAACACCTGTACGCATGTTCAGTGCTCGAGCAATGTGCTGGTGACGAAATTTGCATCACGTGTGCTTTACGCAGTATTCTTTGGTTTTTAGTCAATGTTCACTCTTGTATCTTTTGTCCATACAATGAGCTGGGTGTGGTGGTAGCTTGTGAAATGAATGGTGGCACGCTCCTTCCCTCTGTAGTGCTTGGGTCTACTCCTTAGGCAAGAGTGTATAACCCTTGAGCTTCCCATACTAGTGTCACAGTTGTTTTATATAATTTTTATTTAGTTTTTTCTATCTAAAGTACTTGAGTTTGCCCATCTTCTTATACCATCAAGGTCTACCACTCCATAAAGACTCGAGTAGTCCTAGCATCTCCCCTGCTACTCATAAAATACATCAAAAAGTGCATCTTGTTTGCTGTAAGTTGTGACCCGTGTCGGTAGAGGAAGAGATCCTGGTTCCTGAGAAATGTGATATGCTGTTGTTTCCATTATTTCAACACTGTGCTTTGGCTCCTACTTCATCTAAATGGGAGATTGGAAAGGCCCGATCCAATCAATCAGCTGGTCAAGACATTCCCTGGTAATACTATATATTAAGTTATCATCAGCTATCTTTTCAGGATACCCAGAAGGCGTTGGCTAAGGGTCAATTGAGTAGGTGGAATATCTCTCGTTCTTTGTGCTTGACTATAACATCTAGTGTTGTCATGGTACCAAAATTTCAGTAGTCGGTACCGATACCAGTTAAATTTCACGGTTCTTGATACCAATTTCGATACCTAATAATTATTATTTTCCAGACATTTTTTTTTAAAGTTTAATTTAATTTCATCATCAAAATGGTATCTAATCAATACATTCTTAAAACTTCTAACAAGTGAACAGAAAACTTTTTAACATGCCATTGCATTTTTTTTTTCAACTTTTATTCAACAGATGTCTTGCTTGTGATACTTTATTATGATTATTATTATTACAGAGAATATAAAATTTTACTATAAAGTAGTAACATATTTTTATTACATTTCTTCAATTTCAGGCATCTAGATTTTATTTTGAATCATGCTTTTATTATGACATGTTTTTTGCCGGATGCTTCACTTTTCTGGATAAAAAGTTTGCGACACTGCGCAGTGTGATCATTGAAGACTTTTAAGTCATGTCTGAAATTTAATCTCTTTAAACTGACCTTTAAGTCTGATGAATGAAATGTAGGACACAGTTTTGGAGTGTTTGTATTTTAGATTACTGGTGTTTGTGTATGTGGTCATTTTGAAACAGTGTTATGTTTTAAATTGTTTTAATGTGATGCACTTTGGTTAACTGTTGTTTTGAATGCGCTATAAATAGAGCTGAGCTGAGATTAGAGCACAGATGCTGTGATTTAAATTATATAATTATATATTTGACATGATTCACAATGGATAAGTGCTCTGCTTTGTCATCTCATACAATGTGAATGATTGTCAATGTTTGTGGAGTTTCTAGTGGATGAGAGATTGGATTTATTTAACGTACACATCTCTTCCACAGTAAAATTGCAGCCTTTAGCGGTTTAATAAATCATAATAGGGCATGTCATGATTTTAATTTGATTAATTGTCAATTTCAGTGTACAAGAATTCAGTGTGCATTTTAAAGCAGTCGTGTGTCAGTGCTTTCCGGATAGATTCGGTGATCGGTACTACCGGTACTGCAGAAACACTGGTACCGTTACATTTTTTGTATTTTAGTATCGACTTGGTACCGAAGTAAAGGTACTTTTGACAACACTAATATCATCCCTATATCCCTAGTGCATAATTTGTTGCATTCCGCAGGTCTGTGCATCCCCTTTTTGGACACCCAAGGTATGGGTGGGGAGTAAAACAACTTTAGACCAGGACATGGACTACACTTCTGAGAATCAATGTGCTTCTACACATTGAAGATTGGCCAAAATTTATAATTACTGAATCTGCATCATTAGATATGCCAATCACAAAGCTATTTCCTTTTGCCATTTACAAGGGCATTACAGGAATAGCTGGTACTGTTAAGAAGGTGAAGAAACTGCTATCTGTTCAGATTCTGGTAGAATTTTGTAAGAAGGCTAATTCAGAGAACCAAGCTATTTCCTTTTGCCATTTACAAAGGCATTACAGGAATAGCTGGTACTGTTAAGAAGGTGAAGAAACTGCTATCTGGCCAGATTCTGGTAGAATTTTGTAAGAAGGCTAATTCAGAGAACCTTCTTCATGCCAGTTTGGCTGGCTGGACTTGATATAAAGACTTCTACACATCCAACACTAAACTACAGCAAAGGAGTGGTGCGTTCTAGAGAGTTGGACAATGTAGATGATGAAGAAATAACTTCTGAACTTAAATCTCAAGGAGCAATGTATGTGGAAAGAATAACAATCAAAATATAGAAGATCGTATTATCAAAAGTGGCAGTTACATTATTACCTTCAATAAACCTTATCCTCCAGAAAGAATCACAATCCGGTATCAGAATCGTAATCAAAATCGGCTGTATTGCCAAGTATGCCAACACATACAAGGAATTTGTCTTGACAGAAGTTTCCAGTGCACAAACAATACAGCAACAAGATTGAGATTATGATAAAAAAAATTGAATAAAATAAAGAGTAATTCATAATTTTCTATATATACTTCATTTTCTATAGATATGGGAACAGAGTGTTGGTGTAATTTAGTCTAGAGAATAGCTGGGATGATGGTCTTGAAAGCCGAACTGAAGTCCACAAAAAGGTTCCTTGCATGTCCATGGTCTGTCCAGATGTTGCAGGATATGATGTAATCCCATGTTGACTGCATCATTATTGATCCACAGACCTGCTTGATAAGCAAATTGAAGGGGATCTAGAAAGGGTCCAGTGACACCAGTCTCTCAAATTAGATTTGAGATTTGGCCTTTCAAATCTACAGTAGAACACATTCAGTTCGTCAGCCAGTTGTTGGTCCACTACAGTGTTGGGGGTTGGAGTCCTGTAGTTAGTTAGTTGTTTCAGGCCACTCTACACTGATGCAGGGTCTTTAGCCGAAAACAAGTTTTCAGCTTATCAGAATAGCTTCTTTTAGCCACTCTGATTTCTTTATTCAGTTTGTTCCTGGCCTTATTGTTCAAGACTTTATATTCACCTGCGTAAGCATTCTCTTTTGCCTGACGAAGCTGCCTGAGTTCTGCTGTAAACCACTTTGTCATTGTTTTATGTTAAATAAGTCCTAGTAGGAATGCACATATCCTCACAGAAACTGATATATGATGTCACAGTGTCTGTGAGCTCATCCAGATTGGTGTCTGTAGCCTCAAAAACACTCCAATCAAAGCAGGATTGTAGCTCTAGCTCTGCTTCATTGGTCCACTCTTTACAGTCTTTATTACATTTTTAGCTGACTTTAGTTTCTGCATGTAGGTTGGAAGAAGATGAACCAGACAGTGGGCAGAGAGTCCCAAAGCTGCTCTATGTTATATGAGTGTTCTAGTGGACTTATTTATACCAAATCCACTGAGATTCTTTAACTGTCAAAAGTATGGACATGGATCAAACAGCTGTAAGAAAAAGTGTGTCTGCTGCAGTTGTGGGGAGGAGGATTGTGACAAAACAATGCTATTAGAAACCACACAAATGTTGCAATTGTGCAGGACAACATATGGCTACATCAAAATAATTCTTGATGTGGATTAAAGAGAAAGAAATCCAGAAAATAAGATGTACAAAGAAAATTAACTTCATTATCAGCTATAATGAAGAATGCAAATTGGTCTCTGTAGCACCCTCTTTCATTGTAAATAAAACTTTCATTGTAAATCAAAACAAACTTTTGTTCAGTGGATTGCCTGAGAGATTTCACCTGGCTGCAAAACGATAAAACGACAAACTGTCAGTAACAGTAAAGGTATACCTTTATCAAACCACAACCAAACCAAACAGAACTTACAAACAGAAAAACAAATAATTTACAAGGGGAAAAAAGGCAGCATATTCACAATCAAATTTTTTACAATGTGAGAATACAAAGACGAAAGTAATCAAAGATGTCGAAATGAAAGAGAGCGACTGTCACAGTAGGAGCCGCTCACCAAAAGGCAGAAAATGGATCACACTATTATCCAATGGAACTGCCATGGACTCAGAGCTAACTTCACAGAATTGCAACGATTAGCTGCAATTGTACATCCACTTGCCTTTTGTCTACAAGAGATACAGTTGTCACCTGATTCTATCCTTTCTTATAAAATGTTACAATTTTAAATTATTTTGGTCCAGACAATAGATGTGCTTCTGGTGGAACAGCCATTTTAATTTGAAATTATGTGATACACAGATACATCACTCTAAATGGTCATTTGCAAGTAACATAAGTACATATTACCCTTCAGAGGACTTTCACAGTATGCTCCATATACATTCCATTGGATATGACTATAAAGCATCAAGATCTAGACAACCTTGTGGAGCAGCTTCCATCCACCTTTTTAACAGCCATAATACCTTGTGGTGTAGTAATCAGTGTAATACAAAAGGCAAGGACATTGAGGACTTCATCAACAACTATGCCTTTTAAATGATGGGTCTCAAACCTATTTACACCCTGGACATGGTACCAATTCAGCAATTGACCTAACCATCTGCCAGCCTGTGCTACTTCTAGATCTCTCATGGAAAGTGTGGAATGACCTCTGTGGAAGTGACCATTTTCCACTAATCTTGACCTTCAAAGGAAGAGGAGAATTACCAAGCATACAGATACGACAACTTAAAGCCAGCTGGTACGGTTTTCAAACCTTATGTTATAGAAGATTCAATGCAGTTCCTGAGGATGGTTATCTCCATAGCAAACGATACCAATGCATAATTTTCACCAAATACAAAATGCAAACGATTGCCATGGTTCAACCTTAACTGCAAAAACACTATAAAAGAGGGGAAGAAAGCTGAAAGATGATTCTTCAGATGTCCATCAACAGAACCACATCAGTGTTAAAATAAAGAGAGCACAGAGCGTAGAGTAATAAATGAGGTGAAGAAACAAAGTTGGAGACAATTCATGTCCAACCTGACATCAAAAAGTCCATCGAAAAAGGTTTGGAATCTGATTCGGATCTCAAATTCAGCATATTAAACATCTTTACTACTAAACAAAAAATTGCAAATATCCTAGCTGAAACCTTTAAAAATAACTCCCCTATTGAATTGGCACAGGAATAATAGAAAGATGTTAACTTTTCATCTAATATTATGGAACCTTAACGTTATGTATGTGATGCTTTTATAAGAAAAGAACATGCTTTTGCTGTTTCTTTGACTTGGATAAAGCTTAAAACATGACTTGGAAAGTATGGTATTTTAAAGGATTGACATCATCTTAGTTTTAGAAAACATCTACCCATTTTTATTGGCAACTTTTTATCAAATATACATTTTAAAGTCAGGGAAGGTACTATCCTGTCAGACCCACACAGACAAGAGTTAGGAATACCACAAGGAAGCATCTTATCATTGACCCTTTTTGTATTAAAATAAACAGTGTTGCAAAAGTCATCGGCTCAAACATTCATTGTAGCTTTTATGCAGATGGCATTTATATTTGCTACTGAGGCAAATTCATGAAAAGGACTGAATGGAAAATCCAGCTGACAATTAATAGGGTCCAGGCCTGGTCCGTGACCAACAAGTTTATGTTCGCAAAGAGTAAAACCATCTGTATGCATTTTTGCCAGTTATGCTCTCTCCATCATGACCCAGAGCTATTTATGGATGGCGATTCTATCAAAGTTGTCAAGGAGACCAAATTCCTTGGAATAACCTTTGACAATAAATTGTCTTTTGTCTTTTACATAAAGATTTTAAAAGATAAATGTCTTAAAGCAATGCATTAGCAAGGTTTTAGCAAAGTCTAAAGTGGGGAGCAGAGAGCTCAATTCACCTAAACCTTTACAGAATGCTTTTCTTGGACTATGGAAGTAGAGTGTATGGCTCAGCCAGGAAATCGTATATCCGACTTTTGGACACCGTTCACCATCAAGGCACATGTCTGGCACTGGGGGCCTTCAGAACATCACCAATTCAAAGTTTATACGTAGAGGCTAATTAACTTTCTCTAGAGAACAGACATCTCAAATTAGCCCTTCAATACTTCACAAAAGTAAAGACCAACAAAGATAATCCAGCATATCATGCAATCTTTTCACCCCAATATTCATATCTGTTTGAGAGAAAACCAAGACATATCCAGCCTCCTGGTCTATGGAATAAATCCCAGCTTTGAAAGCATAAAAGTTGATTTAAGCATACTGGAACAGATGTACTTCTGCAGTATCACATCCTGAAATCTTAAAAAACAAAACAATCTGAATGAATAATTTCAACAACTGGATATCAAAGAGATGTCATATATATATATATATATATATATATGACAGATCAAAGTCTGGAGATCATGTGTCTGCTGCATATGTGATCGATCACCAAAAAAAGCGGGAAAACTATACCCATTCAGAGATCTGTTTTTACAGTAGAGGCTAATAGTCTAGCAGAAGAACATCAAGACCACACAACAGTGACTTTTCTTAACAGATTCAAAATCATGTCTTCAAGCACATGCATCACTCAAAAATGACCACCCAGCTCTTGTATTGATTCTAACCAAATTGTCAGCTCTTGAGACACAGATTATAACATTTAATTTTCTGGGTACCTGGCCATTGTGGGATCCTTGAAAACGAACAAGCAGACTCTGCTGATAAGAAGCACTTTCTACAGATTTTAAAAAATGCTCCATACCACCCTCAAATCTGAAACCCACCAATCTCTTTATCAACAAATGGCAAACAGATGGGATCAATGCATTACAAACAAATTGCATGAAAACAACCCTGTAGTGGGCAAAAGACGTATCTTTAATTTCAGTAATTGCTGGGATTAGATCATTTACACCCATTGCCGAATGGGACATTCCAGACTCTCACATACGTTTTTAATATCAGATGAAGATCCACCATTATGCACCTTATATCAGAATACACTATCTTTGAAGCATATGTTATTGGATTTTGCTGGTTTGATTTCTTTTAGGAATTTATTTTACTCCGCAAACACTTATGAAGAAATTTTTAACATGGATAACCCTGAGTCAGTTTTGGAGTTCTTATCGAAAATACATTTAAAAAACATTATATTTAGGTTTTTAATTACCTATTACCATATTTTTTCTTGTTTTTCGCCATGAAAATAGCCATGGAAGCTGGCTAACAACCTAACTAACGAACAAGTGTTTCCATACAATGAAAGTGAATCGTGACTTGAGATTAGACCTTCTGTCCAACAGAAGCATTCCACTGAAAGAAAGAAAATAATACAGGTTTGAAACAACATGAGGGTGAGTAAATGATGAAAGAATTGTCATTTTTGGGTGAACTATCCTTTTAAAAACATTTTGAATCACATATGCAGGATTTCATACCATATGCAGGTAAAGATAAGGTGTAGGAAACTAACACTAGCTCTCTTCAATACACCCTACAAACTACAAAAAAAAAAAAGGATACGAATTGCTGTTATTCATTCATGACTCGCATGTCTACCCATGAAGCAGTACTTCGTTTTTCTTAGCCAAGATCTTTCTTCTGGATATTTTCATTGTTCCTCAGCAAGTAGGAACCATCACCACACACACGGTGCTTCTCTTTCCTATCTGGCACCCAAGAGATGATATTAAAGCCGGAAAGCAAGCGCCCAACATGCATTGTGTCTGTGAATGAGAAAACAGCCTCCAGCTGCTCTTTGATCTCTTTTGGCCGAGAAGGGAAATCTGAAGGGCTTTCAGTGTGATCTTTGGCCCAGCCAGCCTGGATTTCACTCACCGTCAGAGACCTCCCCCCACTCCTAACGCACAGCCTCAGTTTGTATCATCATTAACAATGTCATATTTATTCCTCCAGTTTGGAGTTGTGGAGAGAGCTGATATATTAACACATCTCTTGGTTGGGGAAAATATTTCAGTCTGTAATGATATAAAAAACATGCGTTGGCTCAGTGAATCGTAGCCACCCACTCCCACAGGA
Source organism: Moxostoma hubbsi (assembly GCA_032164185.1). NCBI lineage: Eukaryota > Metazoa > Chordata > Actinopteri > Cypriniformes > Catostomidae > Moxostoma > Moxostoma hubbsi. The sequence goes on along the minus strand of JAVLUX010000012.1, from coordinate 14,546,167 downwards.
AATACACTCAACAAGCTGTTAGAGCATGCTGATAAACTCTTGATCGCCTGTCTCATAGAATAGTTAAAGCTATATATGAAATTCTCAAGAGGCCCCCAGACATCCAGACAAGGGTCAGACCGAGCTAACGTCTGAGAGAGCAGAATTAGTGGGCTGCAGTAACCCAGTAAAGTTCAATCAAATGGCCCCGAATGCATCAGCTGCATGCACAAGTGCCTCATTTTAGTGACGCTTGTAGATTTTCAAAGAATCATCAAGCAGAACAGGCTAATGGGCTTATTTCTATTGTTGCCACAGTTAAGTTGAACCGAAATTGCGAAATGTCAACGTGCAATTTTCAACACTTAAGAAGTTTCACAGTTGCTCAAAACATTAACAAAAAATGCATGAGTGTATCAAAAAAATTGCTTGGCCGTTCAAGTAAAGGAAAATTGATTCAGCGGAAATTATTCCTCGATGCCTGGTTGCAAAGTGTATGAAATTGCTGCTTTCTGGTAAACTTTTCCAATTACCCCAACAAGGTAATTTTTTTGTGAATACTCTAAAGATGGCCCTGGCCATAAATAATTGAGATCAATCAATCATTGGACATGCTACATTTAATTTGCAGGATTGAGCCTAGGGAGAAGTATTTGGCAGTTATGAAATTTTTCTGTCTGTGTAGCTGTTAACAAGACTTGAATTGATCAGACTGTAAAATGCATGGTGGCCTGATTATGGGCTGCCAACAGGGATGATGCATCAGCGTTGAGGTCCTAGGCAGTATTGAAGGTGGAAATCCATACAGGGGCTGGTTAACAATTGGCTCTAGAAAAATAATGTCAAATTTACGTTGCTCTATGAACCATTTTTGTGAGATTTTCAGTTACTTTGTTTTCAATACTTTGTTTAGACTGTATCGAAATGGCCTCGAACATTGTCCTCTGCTTTTGTTTGGACTGATAATAGTGTCAATGGCTCCTGGTCCAATACCATATAAATTGGTGAATGTCAGTAACCTCAAATCAGTGCATTTATACTGTACATTATTAACTGTTGGAAAGATGTCTGATACTTGCATGTATCCAAGCTATAGTGGCATTCTGCAAATAAGGGTACAATCACTTTTTCCCTCTTTGCTTCTAATTTAGCAACTCATGCATACCCAAGTAAGTTCTTGTAGTAACAAAATTGCCTTGGCAAACTACAAAATTGCCTAAATTCCAGATCAGCATACTGATATCAATATTCTTCTGAAGTGCTTGTCAACAAGACACTTATTCTTTTTATTTATTTGTAACTTTTGTTACCAAGGGAACATTGTCCCGTAAGGATAGGGCTGCACTACTCAAAACATGGCCCACGGGCCCCTCATCTTTTTTCTGGAATTGCAAAAAGATTGACTTTTTCTAACATTCCACCTTTTTGCCATTGGTCGCAACCCTACATGAAACTCATGCCAATGGTTGAGCCAATGTTGCTATGGTGGGACAGTTGTGTGAATGCTCAAACAAACAGCAATATTTTGGTAGCGCTACAGCATTTGCACTTGTTGGCAGAATCAATCAATAAATGACTTGCTTATTGTTGCCTCTGCATATTAAAAACCCAAAGTATACTTTGATTTTGATACAAATGCTCAGCGTCTGTGTACAGCCGAACGTTAGCCTGTCAAAATATACTCCAAATGACTGTGCTGGCATATACAGGCGCATAGTCATTACGACTGTTCGAGACACCAGACTATTTCCCTTCAGGAGTCAAGACTGAAAAAGATGTCTTATGTGTATTTTCCTTCAGATTGCAGGTATCTCACATGACCTCCTTACACATGTTCTTGACCTGCACATTCACTGTTGATATTTTTACCTTCATCTCCTGTTGTTTGCTGCAATTACCTCTTTTTCTAGAGCATCTTCATGACAACGTGGGCTCAAATTTGAGTGTTGCCCCTTGTGGACCCCCTAATTAGGTCCAGGCTCATACGCATTCTGCATGTTCAAAGATGCCCAGTTAGAAAAATGTGATTGCTTTCATTCAGTGCCTGAGAACTGTGTCATGTGTCCTGTATGTGGCCAAGTATACTTTGGTCTTAAACTGGGATTAGAAACCTTATTTTAAAATTAAAAAATGTACAATTTAAAATGTTTGTAACTCATTGCTATACAAGTTACTCAAGATAGGGTTGATTGGAAAGTGTCTTAAGATGGGGTTGTCATGCAACATAAAAGAGAACAAAAATAAAAGAATGATTTACAATTCAAGCATTCACTCAAGGATTTGTAACTGAGCACAATATTATTATCCTAATCTTACTAGATTAAGCTTTAGTCTACAGCCGGCTTTAAACTAAAGACAGATCCCATTGAGCGTTATAATGTTAGCAGGTAGTTTGAGATGATCAAGCATTAAGCCAGACTTTTTTTTGACTGGCGTCACATTCATGTAATCTTCTCCACCTGAAGTCTGCAATCCCATTTAAAGTTTTCAATGTAATCAAGAATTGCCAGTGAAGTTTATTATTAACCACCTTCTCTGAGATTCTAATGAGTATGTTTGCATGAGCACTGGCTCCAGTACATGCCTTATCTGAATTCAAATGGTGCACCAAGGATCTACAAACATTACTCAACCCTTGATGTAAACCACCCCAAGAAACTCTGCCAGAATGGACAGAAAATTTAAATGGGTGAACCGTGAAAATATCAGGAAATATTGGTTTCTAGAAATCAACACAACTCAAAACAACTTTAAAAGTCTTTGAAACTCATGCTCTCACCCAACTGCTGCTTAGCTGCAGTAGTGATGAAGACAAAAACCACACTGCTCTCTGGAATTGGTATGCCATTCATGGGGACAAAATATTGTCCTAGCTGGGAATGAGGGCAAATAAATCCTGACATGTCAAACCTGATAGTGTCAACGGTGGCAGTTAATTGACGTGGCCATGAATAATTTCCTTCCATCAAAGTGAAATGCATAAATGACTGGGGTCATCTGCTTACTCCCATGCTAGCATTTAGATACCTTGATCTACCTTCCTTTTAATACCTACTTTTAACACAAAATGTGACGTCTAACAGTTCAGCTCTTATTTACATGTCCGTGAACTGCAAATTGTGGCAGCAAAATTGACTCGGCTTCTGTAATTGTCTCAAAACACATTATCTTGTATCCTTCCTTTGGTAAAATGAACCAGGTTAATGGGAAATAAAGACATCAGACATCATAATCTTTGTGGCAACCCGTAATGCAAAGTAGTCGAATAAAAACAGACTTTTCATAAAAACTCTCAAATGATTTCCTCACCCTCATGCTGTCTCAAACTAGTGTGACTTTCTTTTGAACACAAATGAAGATGTTTTTTTCAAGGATCTTTTTATGCAAGTCAATACGTTGCAAAACTAGGTAATCCATACAACTCAAGTGGTTAAATCAACTCCTTTTTCACTAATATCTCGACATCTGCAGATTTCCTTTGCACAATCACGATTTGAAGGTCTTTCAAACTTCCTCGCTCTTGTGTTCTGCAGAAGAAAGAAAGTTATACGAGTTTGCGATAGCATACGGGTGAAATTGATGAGAGAATAATCATTTTTGGGTGAACTCTTCGATTTACATTTTCAAAATCCTTGAAGCTTTAACAGATTATCTGTATGAAGTCACACATTTGCTCCCCACTGTTTATTTAAAGTTAATTCATCTTTTATCTTTGTTGTTTACTCTGTAGGGTGCCAGTGCTAAGCCAGTAGTGTCATTCATTGCCGGCCTTACTGCCCCTCCTGGAAGAAGAATGGGGCACGCAGGAGCCATCATTGCGGGAGGCAAAGGGGGTGCCAAAGAGAAGATCGCCGCCCTGCAATCTGCAGGAGTCGTCGTCAGCATGTCTCCAGCTCAGCTGGGCAGTACCATGTTCAAGGTGAGAACTATAACTCTCAGTGTAGGCCATAACTGAAAAGCAGAGTCGCTGATTTCACACAGAGCCATCCAACTTTGCAGTTTACAAACTTACAGTCTAATTGCTCAACACAATGTTTTTAGCTTCTTGAGGTCTGCCTGCCAATGCAAACATGCTGATATTAACCATTAAAGGCTGTTTCTTAAGAAATTCTTTGTATTTTTTATTTATTTTCTTCTTATTAGTTAGGAGTCACACAGTGATGTCAGCTTGCTAAAGTAGATTTATTGACATGCACAGCTTTAGCAACAAAATTCATAGTTTTGTGGGCTAAACCGGTGACTAATATAAAGGGCCCCATTAGACAATCACAGCAGTTTTACCATAAGATATTCAATAGAAAGCTGCAGCGCAAGAGAGGAAATGAACAAAGCTCCATTTATATTGGGGAGTTAGCAGCTCTGCCTCTTTATCTCAATTTATCACAGCCAGCACTTTTAACAAGATGTATAAAAAGTGAAAGCGTGTATTACACTCATTCATCATTTTATCCCTTTCATTATCAGCACTCGCAAACGCTCCTTCCTCTGCATCAATACCATTTTCCTGCCTCTTCCACCACACCCTTGCAATTTGTAATCATTTGGAGTAATCATGAAAAAAAAACCTGTGCTGGTTGTTAATTTTGCAGCCCATTGTGTTCATACATCTGTGTTTATCTCGTTGGCCGATTTTAATAATGATGGCACACATGACTGGAAGTTGATTGTGTGTTTCCTCAGTTTTCCCCTCCTTAACATGCATGCACACACATACACAGAGGCAACATTCTTATGCTGTATCTGTCTCAATCTGAATTTTATCTCTCTCTTATACCCAATGTCCCTATTCCCCTAGCATGTGTTTGGGTTTGGGCTATGTAGCTAAATGTATATTTATCAGTCTTTTTTTGACGATATTCAAAATATATCTAGATTTTTATGGATTTATGTAACCATATTTTTGACCATACAGCCTTTGTAGCAAATTAGATCCAAACTGTGCAAAGCAAGAAGTCAAATAAATTAAACATCTTGTTAGAAATAACCAAAGAATAATTTCCACATGCTATATGAACATAAAGTTAAAAAAGTGCATGTACAGTATCTCACAAAAGTGAGTACACCCCTCACATTTTTGTAAATATTTGATTATACCTTTTCATGTGACAACACTGAAGAAATGACACTTTGCTACAATGTAAAGTAGTGAGTGTACAGCTTGTATAGCTGTGTAAATTTGCTGTCCCCTAAAAATATCTCAACACACAGCCATTAATGGCTAAACCGCTGGCAACCAAAGTGAGTACACCCCTAAGTGAAAATGTCCAAATTGGGCCCAAAGTGTCAATATTTTATGTGGCCACCATTATTTTCCAGCACTGCTTTAACCCTCTTGGGCATGGAGTTCACCAGAGCTTCACAGGTTGCCACTGGAATCCTCTTCCACTCCTCCATGACGACATCACGGAGCTGGTGGATGTTAGAGACCTTCTGTTCCTCCACCTTCCATTTGAGGATGCTCCACAGATGCTCAATAGGATTTAGGTCTGGAGACATGCTTGGCCAGTCCATCACCTTCACCCTCAGCTTCTTTAGCAAGGCAGTGGTCGTCTTGGAGGTATGTTTGGGGTCGTTATCATGCTGGAATACTGCCCTGTGGCCCAGTGTCCGCAGGGAGGGGATCATGCTCTGCTTCAGTATGTCACATTACATGTTGGCATTCATGGTTCCCTCAATGAACTGTAGCTCCCCAGTGCCGGTAGCACTCATGCAGCCCCAGAACATGACACTCCCACCACCATGCTTGACTATAGGCAAGACACACTTGTCTTTGTACTCCTCACCTGGTTGCCACCACACACGCTTGACACCATCTGAACCAAATAAGTTTATCTTGGTCCCACCATGTCCTTAGTCTGCTTGTCTTCAGCAAACTGTTTGCGGGCTATCTTGTGCATCATCTTTAGGAGAGGCTTCCTTCTGGGACGACAACCATGCAGACCAATTTGATGCAGTGTGCGGCGTATGGTCTGAGCACTGACTGGCTGACCCCCCCACTCCTTCAACCTCTGCAGCAATGCTGGCAGCACTCATACGTCTATTTCCCAAAGACAACCTCTGGGTATGATGCTGAGCATGTGCACTCAACTTCTTTGGTCGACCATGGCGAGGCCTCTTCTGAGTGGAACCTGTCCTGTTAAACCACTGTATGGTCTTGACCACCGTGCTGCAGCTCAGTGTCAGGGTCTTGGCAATCTTCTTATTGCCTAGGCCATCAACAATTCTTTTTTTCAGATCCTCAGAGAGTTCTTTGCCATGAGGTGCCATGTTGAACTTCCAGTGTCCAGTTTGAGGGAGTGTGAGAGCGATGACACCAAATTTAACACACCTGCTCCCCATTCACACCTGAGACCTTGTAACTCTAACAAGTCACATGACACCGGGGAGGGAAAATGGATAATTGGGCCCAATTTGGACATTTTCACTTAGGGGTGTACTCACTTTTGTTGCCAGCGGTTTAGACATTAATGGCTGTGTGTTGAGTTATTTTGAGGGGACAGCAAACAAAATTCATAGTTTTTTACAGCTTGTAAGTTATACAAGCTGTACACTCACTACTTTACATTGTAGCAAAGTGTCATTTCTTCAGTGTTGTCACATGAAAAGATATAATCAAATATTTACAAAAATGTGAGGGGTGTACTCACTTTTGTGAGATATTGTAAAATGCCATGCATGCAATTTCCTGAATATTTTTGTGTGATGTTGCAAATTAATCATTGAATGAGAGTTTTAAAATGAGTTTCAAAATTGGACAGTTGAAGACTGGAAAAATGTTGCCTGGTCTGATGAGTCTCGATTTCTGTTGAGACATTCAGATGGTAGAGTCAGAATTTGGTGTAAACAGAATGAGAACATGGATCCATCATGCCTTGTTACCACTGTGCAGGCTGGAGGTGGTGGTGTAATGGTGTGGGGATGTTTTCTTGGCACACTTTAGGCCCCTTAGTGCCAATTGGGCATCGTTTGAATGCCACGGCCTACCTGAGCATTGTTTCTGACCATGTCCATCCCTTTATGGCCACCATGTACCCATCCTCTGATGGCTACTTCCAGCAGGATAATGCGCCATGTCACAAAGCTCGAATCATTTCAAATTGGTTTCTTGAACATGACAATGAGTTCACTGTACTAAAATGGCCCCCACAGTCACCAGATCTCAACCCAATAGAGCATCTTTGGGATGTGGTGGAACGGGAGCTTCGTGCCCTGGATGTGCATCCCACAAATCTCCATCAACTGCAAGATGCTATCCTATCAGTATGGGCCAACATTTCTAAAGAATGCTTTCAGCACCTTGTTGAATCAATGCCACGTAGAATTAAGGCAGTTCTGAAGGCGAAAGGGGGTCAAACACGGTATTAGTATGGTGTTCCTAATAATCCTTTAGGTGAGTTTGTGTGTGTGTGTGTGTGTGTGTGTGTGTATATATATATATATATATATATATTATACACACACTCATTATCTCTCACTTTTTCTCTGTACTAATCATGCAAACCATAACAAATCCCTAAATTCTTGTTCTTGCTTGCTGAAGACCATTACCAATAATCCAGATTACTTCACTTGACTCTGAAGACTTGGCAGTGTATGACTACTAGATGGCAGTAGAGCTTCAAGTATTTTCTCTGAAAAGCCTGCGCATCTTCATTCTGGCATGCTCCTCATTTCTGACTCATAACATTTGCATAAGGAAATTCTCTCAAAAATACACAATTCCGTCACCCTTGTTGGGGGAAATGGTTTTTAAAAGCACAATGCATCACCCTGCAGCTGTTAGCCTTAGTAAATTAACTATGTAAATAGCTAAACCTCCCTGAAACGAACTAAATTCATCTTGCATGTCTTGTGCTTGTCTTTTTGTCACACAGTCTATTTCTTAACACTTTATGTGTTTATGGCTTCTGTAAATGTTTTTGTGCGCATGTTGCACAGTAGTGACATTAGCCTTTATGTGCATCCCCATTTCCTGAGATTCACTCAGTGCTTGCTGCTATGGAGTCATCTCAGTTTTAATGCAGTGGGCTTTCTAGCTTGGAATGGAAGAGCTGGATTTGAGAGAAACTATTCCAATGCATACAAGAGAGGGCTGCAACTTCCTATTTTGATCACAGATTAATCTGTTAATTTCTTAAAATTAATTGTTTCCTTTTAGACAACTTGCAAAATTGAGGTCTGTTTAATGTATGTGTTGTTTTGTATGCAAAAAGCAAAAGGTTAAAGGTTAAAATAAAATATTAATTAAGTTAAATTTAGTTTTAAAATATTAAGAAGTAATATGATCTGCAGGAACACATTTTCTCCTCTGAACATAGTAACATGGAACCGTGATCAGATTACTTTTGTACTCCTGTAATGAAGTAACTACTAGAGGATGATCCCATTTTTAGTTGTCCCATTACAGTGATTGTTCATACAAATATGATTGCTAAAGGTGTAATGATTCACTTGTTTTCTGGATGCATTAATTGCAAATCCTGCAGATTTATATGCATTGATCTTGAAATATTATTTTTGAATCGTGAATCAAATTTAAATGGTCAATAATAATTTAAAAATGCAAAAAATCAAATGAATTGAGATTCGACAAAGCAGTGTACACTTTTAAAATATATAAATATTTAGTTACATGTGTAAAATGCACTACGGTATTTAAAGAATCCTTTTAATAAATAAAAACTAATACAGAATCTCATTTCTATTTGATTTAAATTGAGTTTCACTGCGTTTCATTGAATTTCATTGTATATCAAACTGAATTGTTCTGAATTTGCAAAAAATTGTTTTAAATCGAATTGAACCTATGAATTGAATCAATTCTCGATGATTACTTGCATAACATATAGGATATCAGTTATGATATATTTAAAAACTTAAAATTGACACCTAAATCAGATTAAATTTGAATACAATTACTTTCGCTGTCATGCACTGATTGATTTGCATCATTTGCACACTCAAAGTTTTAGAAGTTTAAGTGACGGAGACATTTAATTGCTCACTTTCTGTAAAAGGAATAATAAAATGTAAAAATTCTCATAATTTACTCACCCTCATGCCATCCCAGATGTGTATGACTTTTTCTTCTTCAGAACACAAATATTTTTAGAAGAATATTTCAGCTCTGTAGGTCCATTCAATGCAAGTGAAGGGTGGCCAGATATGGCGCCATTTTTATAGCACCAGAACTTGAATTTGAAAAAGCCTCAAGTCATGATCTTGTAAAAAGACTGGGTGTAATTTGATGTCATCAAAAAATATTTGCTGATAATTTTATATATTTGAAAATATTTTGTGTGAATTCACCTAAAGGTTGTGAAAAAATTTTATTATTCAAGTGCTGGATTTCAGGTTGTCAAATTCAGGTCACAATATTTAGGTTGTTGAATATGGGTTGAAAAATTCAGGTGGCAAAATTTGATAATGACTTTCGGGAATGCAAGGAAAAGCAAACGAGTGTCAATGTAATCCATCTTTCTCTTGGACAATCGCAAAGCGATGGAAACGGCTCAAAAGTCATTTAAATTGAATTAATGAACATGCAGTATATTATACATATATAGCTTAAATTTTTAATAATGTGCAGAACGTCTTTTCATTGCTCCTTGGCAATTCACATTGAACGAATCTGCTTAAAAGTCCATTAAAATGATTCACGTGCACACATACATGCCCAGATAACACACGATCCCGTCCAATAACTCCGTCCAATCTCAGTGGTACATCACCATAAACCTCTCTCATTCAGAAGTTTCAAATGTTTTTGTGTTGTTTTGTGGTCTGATTAATTACAAAATGTCTGCGACGATCACGCCTGTATGAATGTAAGTGCTGCTTTTAACTCATGAAGAACACACAAAATGCGAAAGCAACCGAGACAGTGTTCATAACTAATGTCTACATTGTAGTCTGGTGGTGTTGTTTATTGACCAATATTAGTATACACATAAAGAAAATACTGTACATTGACATGATAGTGCTTTTTATTATTATTATGTTACAATCATGACATACCACATTCTGTGTGTTATGACTGTACATGAATGAACATATATACTGTATTTGATACACAGATACATGAATTGTGTAACTAAAGAAGAAATATATAAGCGTTATATCTCTGTTCTCCCCCTTCATCGCTGCTTGACTTTGGTGAAATGAAGCTGTGACCTGAAAGATAAAACTTTAATGAAAGATAAATAAAATGTTGGCTCTTGTAAATAAATGGCAGTATCATTTTTCAAGATTTATAAATAGAAACAAAACTTTTGCTGGCTTTTGTTGCATCCTGCGCAGCACACTGCCTGAAAGTAAATGGAATTTTGGTCACAAAGGCAGCGTGATCATACAATGATACAATGTCACATGCAACCGGTCAATATGCTCATGAATTACCATGAATGATTTTATTTATTTATTTTTTGTATATGCGTGAATTTAGTGTATAGGAAGGAAATTAATAGAAAAATACCTGATTAATAATAGCTACAGGAAATGATAAAGTGTGTGTGTGTGTGTGTGTGTGTGTGTGTGTGCGCGCGCGTGCGTGTGTACTTAAAAGAAAATATGTCTAATTTTAGTAAGGGTACAATGCAAATGCACCTATTACAGAACACCTCTCTAATATATATATATATATATATATATATATATATATATATATATATATATATATATATATATATATATGAGAGAGTGAGAGAGAGCCCGCGCCCAGATTTGTATTATCGTGAAGGTTATGTGGTCTGCCTGAAAATAAACATAATAAATATGATACTGACAAATCATCAGTAGTCTAAAAATCTACATATGATGTTAGACTATCCAGAATTTTGACAAAAATATTAAAAAGCGAGATGACATGCTAACTCAAGCCGTTCAGACTGATGTAAAAAGTTAAGTCCAGAATGTGTGGTGTACATTCAAAGTTAACTATATTTTCATTCAACACTAGTAGGCTACAAATGTGCAAGAGAAAGTGAACTATAATTATAATAAATATTATTAAACAGCCAAGACATGCAACACTTTTACAAAAATGGGTACCGGAAGCTGTTGTTTCTGTCAACCATAGGTCTGTATTATTTCACTTATTTACAGTAACAAGAGATAGATATCTACCTGATTCATATTACCTTGGATGTAGGCTAATGATTAAACACTGTTGTTCTCAAATTTTTAACCTGAGTATTGACACCTGAATTTCATGACCTGAAATCCACCACTTAAAAAATAAAAACATTCATTTCACAACCTTTAGGTGAATTCACACAAAATATTTTTAAATATTTAAAATTAACTGCAAAAAATTTCAATAACATCAAATTACCCAGTCTTTTTTCAAGATCATGAATTCGAATGCTTTTTCAATTCAGGTTCTGGTGATATAAAAATGACGCCATAGCCAGAACTCAGATGGTACATACGCAAAGGCAGCATAATAGTAATCCATACAATTCCAGTGGTCAAATCAATATTGTCAGAAGCTAAATGATAGGTTTGGTTGAGAAATCGATCAATGTATATATATATTTTTTTTGTATAAATCTCTTTGACCGGCCCCAACCTGTAGGTGGCTGAATGTGAAAATAGCTTCCACTCTAGAATGTGAAAGTGTAAATTTTTAGTAACAAAGGACTTAAATGTTGTATCTGTTGCTCACCCACACCTATCATATAACTTCAGAAGAAATCGATTTACCAATGGAGTCATTTGGATTACATTTATACGGCCTTATGACCTTTTTGGGCCTGAGTTTTGGCCATAATAGTCACATTTGCTCACATGCACTGAATCGACCAACAGAGCTAAGATATTCTTCTAAAAATCTTAAATGGTGATCTGCAGATGAAAGAAACTCGTACATCTAGCATAGTATGAGGGTGAGTAAATGATGAGCGAAATAACATTTTTGAACTGTTCCTTTAAAAATTAGCTGTTTTGCATAATGGAAATGCTTGCATTGTAATAATATAACAGTAACATGTAAGTAATATCCTGGCGGACAACATATCAATGCTATGTACAGCATGATCACTGTTGAAGGACACAATGCGAAAACCTGTCCAATTCATTTTTTACTACAATTGTTATCATCTGCAAAGTGACATAAGCGAAGGTTCTCTGTGCAGAATGCAAAAAGAATGAAATTTGTTGCTGATTATATTTCCACAATCAAATTTTAGCGATTGTGGTAGTTGTTGCAGCCCTAATAACAGACCCCTGCTATGGATGTATCTAGAGGCAATCCCTGCTACAGCCATTGCCAATCACTTTTCTTTGAACACTGTTTAATCTTCCCTCTTCTCTGCAGGAGTTTGAGAAGAGGAAGATGTTGTAACTTGTTAGAGGGTGTGTGAGAATCAGACTGCCCTCCCTGCCTAAGGACCTTCATCCTTGCTGGAGTCCATCACCTCCCTCCAGGCTCAACAGTGCGCACACCTTTGTGTTTTCAGCCGATTCTATGAGTTCATGCTCTGTATTTGCACCAGAGGAAATAATAATAATAAAAAAAACATTTCAAAGCCAATCAGTCTCCTTTTTAGAATTGTACAGAACAGGAGCACAGCTTCACTGCGAGCAATGTCAGCCATGTGTTGCTATTTGTGATAACCCGGCGCTGTATGAATTCCATTTCTTATGTTTTCTCTCCCTCTGAAACCGCAAATATATCTCTTATACTCTGAAGCCACCTTGTAGTAGTTATTTTTTACATTTAGCTCTAGTCTATGCTTAATTTACTGACAACGGCACATTGCATGTCTCTGGTGATCGGGGACTTTGGCAGCCTTGATAAATGCATCGCCCCATGGTGAGAGGTAATGTGTGGTTTTTGCGGCACAATGACGTCCTCCCTCCTACACCCGCATTGAGCGCAGAACTCATTTATGCATTTGAAAGCCTTCGACTTTTCTACACATTTCCAGAGTTCCTTTTGCAAAAAAGCCCATACATTCACATGGACCTTCTTGCTCCCCAACTCTTGAGTGCATTTTCCTATAACAACATTCACCCAAGCATGAAAAATGTGGAGACATACATTGTCCAAATTTTCTGAAATCTAGTTTGCAATTAAAAGAATGAAACTACATGTTGCCTGTCCCAGGCTTTTAGCATGGATTTTGATTTGCAGACACAGGTTTATTAATTCTGACATGCCTCGCTGGTAGGTAATGTGTGTGGGAGGACTTTTTTCCTTTCACCCCTGTAATTGCATCTCTCCTGCCTAATGACATGCATTCACATTTTACTCTGATAAAGAATGAATATGCTGATTTGTTCTCTTGCCAGGTGTATATCAAAAGTGCTCATAGTTGATGAATATTCTTTGTTGGAATCGCATATATATGTCAGTTCTAAATTATGTCAGGTTGCCAAGGTTGTCCCAAAAAAATAATAAAATAAAAAGGGGATACAAATTTGCTGGGATTTCAATAATATCAATTTGTGTGGAATGAGTGGGAGGAGGTCAGCGTGGACATGTCATCTCATGTATTGTTCATTGGAAGACTGCAATGGAAAGAATAGGGGGTTAAAAAAAAAAACGTGGGAGCTGAACAGACATATATCACAGCTCTGTATCTGCTTTTGTGGTGCAGAGAAATTGGGGCACATACTTTGAGGACATGATCACAATGTCTGACTGTGTGTGATATTTCAAGCTACAGTAATATAACCGCACAAGGAAAATGTGGATGGATGTCTTGCCAGCTTTTATTCATTCAGACAAGATTTAAAGAATTGGGTTCATTAGTGCTCACCAGAATATTCCTAACTCAAAGTTTCAAATTAAAATTATATACTGTATATAATAATGTAAATAAAATAATGTGACAACACAACAATAATGTTGCATTTATTAACAAGTTAACTACATTTGCAAATATAGACATTAGTTAATGCAAAATTAACTAACAATGAGCAATTGCATATTGATTAATTAACATCAACGAAGATGAATATACTCGTATAAAAACCCCCATAAGAAATTAACATTACTGCTCAAACTACATGCCCATCTGAAGTGTGGCAGGGCTGCTCTTTTCTTGACTTAATTGTATTAACTCTTGCTTATATAAGGAATATAGATGGTATACAATACATTCCTGACAGTACATTTAACGCAAGTAACGGCTTATTTTCAATAAATTTCATTAAATACATTTTCAGTCATTTCAGTAAATACTGTATATTGTCAATGAATGAAGAATGAAAATTCTTAACTATTTAACATCTGATACAGATGCAGGTACTTCATGTTATTATAAAGATTCATTATCGCCTTTGTCATGTGTCATCATCACCACTTCCTTGACTGTTGCTCCGCACATAATCATTAAAAATGCAGTAAAGACTGTTTCTCATGCGACCTCACTATTAAATGGTTATGAAAATGTTAATTGTGGAAGTGTTTTATTAATAACTTTGAGAAAGAGAGATGCTGAATGGGTCTGGTCAGATTTAATTTCTTCTTCTAAATGGCTCTTCATAAGACGTTAACTTGCAAAGCTGTAAATAGCAACATTGAGTTGAAACTGAAAAACAAAAATGCAAATGGAGCCTGTAAAATTCCTGTTCCGCCAGACATCTTTGTGTGCTCATCTGAATTTATGTCGTAGTCGGCCTAGGAAGAGATTATGCTGTGTTCGTATTGTTACCAATTACGTTTCTGCATTAGGGAATATTACAATAATGAAGATTGGAGGTCAAATTTAAGGCTTTTATTTGTTTGGGGGCTTTGGGTATCTACTCTGCTGGAACATTACTGTAGCCAAGCACTGCCATAGTACTCGTTATCTTTGAGCATAGCTAATGAAATAGCGGTGCACACTGCGCTTTCTCATTCATAGCTTACTGCCTTGGATTCGGCTGTGAAGAGCTGCATATTGGCAGAGTGGCAAGTGGTAATACAAACAAAAATATCTGGCTTTTTTCATACTCTAAAAGTTTAAGTTGAGGTTTGTTGACGCCAACTCTTTCGAACATTCGTACATGCATCTCACGATGTTGCTACTAGTCAGTGATGTTTATTTAGCATCTGTAGGCTTTCAAATTAAGTTATACATGTGCATGTTCAGCACATTCTAGATGTTTTTAAACTGGTGCAGTGAATTTTATGCTAATTTGGTGTGATTAGTTAAAAAAATTATGTTATTTAAAAAATATGCAATAAAGTCATATATATAGCCTACTATAACACATTTTTAACCATGGGTCCCTCATAAATGTTTAATTAATATTTTTAGAAAAGTAATTTTTGATTTGTGTTGTTAAAGAGTTAGTTCACCCAAAACCCATATGACTTGCCCTCTTGGAAGAGGAGAAGAAATTATTAGGGGCCAAGCAGCGTGTTTGGGGGGCTCTGTAGCACATACTTTTTGAGCTACAGTCACCAAAATTTTACACAAAGTTCTCAAGTAGGACAACTTTCACGCTGACAGTCATAAGCTCTACCCAACAGGAAATCATCCATTTTGGATTTTTTGAAAAATGCATGCTCTGGAATTTGATGTCACTGGTACCAAATTTGGGCGACATGATACAAAGACATTGGTGATTCTAAATTGCAAACTGATTTTTGGAATATCGAACGATGTTGCCATGGTGATGCGATAAATTAATGTCAAAAAATGGGAAAAGCTTAGTGTCTCCATATCTTCTGTGTATATCGTGTAATTGACATAAAATGTTGCCAAATGTTTGGCCTTGTGGGCTAATTACATTGATGTGGCTATTATGGGTCACGGTCGTAGCAACACCAACAGGTGAAAGGAAGTATGACACTTTTAACAGACTTTAAAATAGCCCTCTTATGTTTACATGAATTGCTGATGTAAAATTGTCAAGGGATATTTGATATCTTAAATAGTGTTGCCATGGCAACACATTAATTGTTATTATTCCTTATATTTTGGGTGTTTTTGAGGCACTTGGCAAAATGTCATTACATTTTGCACACATCAGAATCCTTGGCCATTAGGGCTGGGCAAAAGTTCACACATAGGCATGTAGGGGGGTTCTGTAGCACCCCCTTTAAAATGGGCATTTAAGATGGCCTCTGTAGCACCCCCATTTTCAACTACAGTCCCCATAATGTGTACATATATAGTTCTCATCAAGCCAGACAACTTTATTATAGTTATTAGCTCTGCCCAACAGAAAGTCTGCCATTTTTGAATTTTTTAAATATTGCTGTCTTTGAATTTTTTAATAATCCTCCTAGGGGATTCACAAGACTGTAATTTTAGACAACATTATGCCAATACATTGAATATGCTCAATTGTGAACAGTTTTGTGATGTATCGAATGGTTTTGCCATGGCGAGGCGGTGAATAATGATAATCAGGTAGTGTCACATCTTCTGTGTGCAATGTGTGATTTAGATAAAAATTGAGATGCATGTTTAGACCTGGGGGCTAATCACATGGATGTGACTATTTTGGCTCATGGTCATAGCGCCACCACCTGGCAGCAGGAAGTGTAGCTCTTACAACAGACTTAAAAATAGTCCTTTTATATTTACCCACATTGCTTAAAAATTGTTTAGAATAAGTCAATTCAAGTGGTTTTTATAATGTCAAATGCATGTGTCCACCTGGTGGAAATGGACACATGGTTCTTGGGCCCATCATCGCTGCTTGCAGCTACATTTATTATTATTATTCCTTTCTACCCAATGGGAGTCTGGCAGCCCATAGGACCATACATTGGAAAATGATTCAATTTAACACACTGATAGGGGTGGGCATGAGTAGCCCCAATACCAAATTGGGGGACTCTAGGACATACTCTATAGTGCCACCACCATGTTTAAAATTCACTTCTCTTTTGTGCATATCTTTTGAACCATTTGTCCAAGAGACAAAATTATTTTTGTATCTAATTACGCTCCTGATGATTCAAACTGACCCCTAACATTAAAAACTCTGTCCATTAGAGTGGCCGCCATCTTGGATTATGATGTTTGTTTTTTCCACCACTATTCTTTTGAAATTTTGTCTGATTTGCCCAAAAAATGGCTCAAAATAATCTTCAGACTGAGTCGCACTGAATGAATAATACTGAACATTTACAATAATACATTTTTGCCCCTATTGGAAAGTTATGTTATCAAAAAGTTAACATGGTCTATGTAAAAATAAGCTAAAATCTCAGCAGCACTTTCTCCTATCAAAATGAAACTTAGTGTGCTTCATGAGGACTAAGATCAGAGGGTACATGCACAGTTTGGAGACGGTGCCATTTATGGGTCAAGAAGTGTGAACATTTTATATTTTTGCTTGTAACTTTTGAACCGTGTGTCCAAAAGTCATTAGGTTGGTGTCTATGGATCATGAGGATTTAAATGATACAAATTTTACTCATATCAGCTATTCTGTCTCTCAGCTATATTTAATTTATTTAAAAAGTGATATATCTTTTAAAAGCATTGTCAGATTTAAAAGAAAATTGGAATGCATCATCTACATTATGTCCTAAGGAAAATGATTAGTTTGAAGACACCGCCATCTATAGTTCAAAAGACAACCCACATATGTGTGCTGACTCTATACTCTGGATGTGTATGCTATGTCAACTGAGCGGCTCAATGTTTTAAACACTTGACTATAGTTTCAAAGGTTGCGGGTTCAATCCCTGCCTCTGCAAGTCATACAGTAGACATATCTGTTGTTCTGGTGATTTTGTATTGTGCTTACTGGGTTGCTGGTGTTTTCCACCATCAAATTCTGATTTTGATCTCTGTTGAAACTTTACGTGTACAGACTGATTTGGTCCTGCATTTGTTTTGTGTAAACTGTTTATAAAGTTTTGTGTGCCAAATAAAAAAAAGATTCTGCTTAATTTCAACTTGATAATAATTTGTGTTAAAATGTGTTGATATAAAATTTTCAACAGTGACAGCTCACATTACACATGCAAGTTCATGACATTGAAGAAAATTACAATTGTACATTTTCAAATACATCTTTCACCGTACATTTTTTAGAGGCTTAAATGTGATTAAGATTGTTGTAAGTTGAATACAAAATAAAACAACTTTCACATGTGTGTGCATATTAATATAGTATCACCCCTCCCTCATCCTGGTTTAATGCTCCAAAAATATACTTACCTTAACAATAACATGATGAGTGAATGACAAGAAAATATGGTCAGCTAGAGGTGTCATACAGAGATATTTTAATGATAATAGTGTTGTCTCTGAGTTTCATGAGGACAGAGGCAGAACGTCCACAGCCTGAAGGTAGGATCTTATGTGTTTATGAATAAATTTGCTTGTTTTCAAATCTCTCAGGTTTGCTTCCAGTTGTTATGACATCCCCAGAACACTTTAAAATACTAACGATAGCTTTTGAATACTCGATAACCTGTAAATCCATTTTGCTAACCAATTACACTTTGACATCAACACCATCGATATCTATATAGCGACCGCTAACATACACAATTTTCAAGATGGCTGTGCACTAGTTTCTCTGGATCATAAGGTAAATATATTCACAAAGTAATGAGGAGAATCCAAAATACTCCATAACTTATAGTCCAGCACATTAACAACACATGCTATTATTTTTAATAAATTAATAAAAATAAAGAGGCTTAAATCACAGTTAAGTCTACCTGTCAAAGTTTTAATCTTAACACATATTAGCTCTTTTTGTTCCTCACACAAAGCCATAACAAGACTTTAGAAGATTTTGAATATAGCACACAATAGTATGTAGTGTTAATTTCGTCAGACGAGACGAGACTAAATATGTTCGTCAACGACCTTTTTTTCCATGACTAAAACGAGACGATGACGAGACTGCACCAATGTCCAAAAACGCTGACTAAGACTAAATTAACATGCATTATTGTTGACGAAAAAAGACGAGACTAAAATGTTTTGCATAAAATAAAAACTAAGATAAAATCTCTCTTCATTTTCGTATACAATCGTCTCTACTTTTTCATCATGAAATAGAATATTCAGCTGTTACGCCTTCAAAATATTCCGAATGAGTTCGCGCTGTTGCTCAAGTAACGGTTACAGGTCTCATACTCCTGTGGCTGCAACACGAAACTACATGGAGCAAGAACACAACAATCATAGACAGTGGCGAACACGCGACGAGCGCAGACGACATGCTAGGTAGAAGGAAGAGGCTCGATATTTGGTCGCATTTTAGGTACAATGATATTGACAAAAAGTCAGAATGTGTCATTATAACTGACGGGAAGCACTGCGGATAAACAATACCGGAAAAAACACCACCAACCTTAAGCGACATCTAAAGGCTAAACACCCACACATTCAGGGAAGTTAACTTAAATATACGTCTCATAAGCTAATGCTGATTTTAGGCATCTACGCTGTAAATTAACCAGTTAGCTATGGTGTTGTGGCACATACATTATG
This sequence comes from Moxostoma hubbsi, assembly GCA_032164185.1. Taxonomy (NCBI): domain Eukaryota; kingdom Metazoa; phylum Chordata; class Actinopteri; order Cypriniformes; family Catostomidae; genus Moxostoma; species Moxostoma hubbsi. The sequence continues at coordinate 14,526,782 of JAVLUX010000012.1, read as the reverse complement.
CAGGTTATATATGTTTTATGTAACTTATTTTGCCACATGCGTGTGTGGGTCTTCACATCATAATCAAAATGAATGTAGTCATAAAAGCTCATTTATATGTAAGGAAATCAAGTTTAACAATTACATGTAATATTTCTCCAAATATCATCAATAATGGTGTGTGCAATACCATGTATAACTTGCATTAAGTTGGTAATTTACTTTGTCATATAAAATATATCCATCCACCTACAGTTTTGTAATGGATTTAGCTTACAGTTGAAATCTTGCCTTTGAACTTGATTGTTTAATTGAGTGTTTAACCTAAAGTTGAAGTATCAGCAGCTGTAGTAACAGCAGAAATAATTATTGTTAGCCTTGTTAAATCTCATTTGTTTGTTATTTCTCAAGACCAATCTACAATTTAAATAGGTTGTATTTTAGGCCTACAGTACAGTAGGCCTATTCTTTTCAGTTTTTCTGGGTACACTCTGAATAGAAAAATGAGACAAAAGACAACCAAAAACAGTTTTAAAAACCTTTGTAATGTGTCAATCTGAGTCTGTTGGGCCCCAGCTTTTGAATTGTGTTGGTTCAAAATTAAATACTCTTCAGAACAAGTTCATCATTTGTGAATGTGTCTCTTAAATCAGAAAACCAGACACGTTTAACAAAGTGAATTCAACAAATCATTCAACAAGTGTATTTTGTCAGGTAATTATGACATTTAACCAATATTTGAGATGTGTGAAACATTATTTGACAGAAATGGTTATCTCAGAATTAATCTCAGAAATAATTTATTTAAAAAAAGACTAAAATGTTTTGACTTAAACTTAACTAAGATATATTGAGTTTTCTTTTGACTAAAACTAGACTAAAATGACGAGACTTTTAGTTGACTAAAACTTGACTAAGATACCTTAAATTCTCTTTTGACTAAAACTAGACTAAAATGACGAGACTTTTAGTCGACTAAAACTTGACTAACAAAAAAAGATATGTGAATGACTAAATATGACTAAAACTAACAAGGACATTTGGCACAAGACTAAGACTAAGACTAAATTAAAAATAGGTGACAAAATTAACACTAATAGTATGGACTTCTATTGTAGTATTTTTTATTTATTTGTTTGTGACAGTCAAGGTCATTATGAATTGTCTTTGTATGGAAAGAGTTAAAGGTTTCTCCGTTAGTGAATTTTCATTTTGGTTGAACTAACATAGCTTCTTTTCCATTATTTATTCAGATCTAGTCAAGAAATCACACAAACGACCCTTATGCATGACACCCCTTCCCATTCCTACTTGGAAATCAGCTGCTTTCTGTTTAGAAGTAGAGGCTTTACTAGTTCTTAAATTTAGAGCCACCAGTGTGCTTGCAGAAAATTGCTCATGGTCAATCAATCATACTCAAACCCAAGTGTTCTTACAAGAGCCAGACATTTTAAACTTTACATTTTGCACAATTTCAGTTGGCACACATGTAGATGAGGTGACTTATGTATTCAGAGAGATTTGGAGTGTGCATGAAAATTGCTTCATGCCTTTCATTATGGGTCTAACAGCAAAAAAAGTGCAGATTTTCCACTACCTCTCCAATCCCAGGCAGCTTTAGGCCATCAGTAAATGCTGTTCATTCTCTGATAAGTCGGTATGAGCTCTTGTTACAATGTCTCACAAATGGTTGTTAAGTCTGCCACTCCAAGCTGTGCTGCTGTGTGCAAGGAATGGGACTCGGTAATTGAACAGCATAAAAGAGTTATTAACCATGCTCCTTGTCCCATAAAACACAGCAAATGTGTGGAACATGAAATTTCTGAAGACAGCATACCACACTGAAAATAGCTTCCATACAGACTTAAGATAAAACCATAAGGCTTATGGTTTTAATTCAGCAAAATTGTTTATTTCAGTTTCTTAAACACTTGCAGGGAATGAGAGAATGGTGGTATTTTAGTTAACATCCATGGCCATTTAGTACATATAAAGTGATTTACAGGCAGTATGATTAATCTCTACTGCCGCAATGGTTGCACATCTCAATCCTTTTAAATGAATGTACCTGTGAGAGTGACTGATATAAACTGATAAAAAAAAAAAACATTTCATGAGGTATTGTTTGAATTTGAGTAGCAGTGACTCAGAATTACCAGGGCTTCAAAAACCTGCAAGAAAGTGTGAAAAGGAATGTGAGAGAGAGGTAAGCAGTGGGTGGAAAAAGGCAAACCTTTGTTCCTATTGAAGCCAGTTAGGAATGATTTTGTTCAGCAAAGAGAAAAGGTTTCATTTTTCACGCTTGCGCAGCTGATGAGTACAAAGCGAGTCGTTTCTGTTGGAATAAGCTGTTGTTTTTCTGCCGTGACACTTTGCTTGAAAAATGGTTTAAAAGGAACAAACTCCCTCCTAATGCTTTTCCGAAGATGCTGTAATATTTGCACAGTGGAAGCGTAGAAGTTATTTATTCTCATATTCACTGAATCGACTTCCTGTTTAAATTTATCAGCTAACAACTATATCACATGTTATTGCGAGCACAGTTTTAACTGACTTTTTGTAGCTTTATTATGCCTTCATTTTATATGTGCATAAAGGGACTGTGGCAATGAGTTTAGTTAGAATTTGTCATCTTGCTATCTGTGACTATATGGGAAGTAAGAATGCATAACCAAACTGTATGCATTGCGCTATTTTTCTTTTTGTTTGTATGTTGACAATGACTTCAGCAATGGATGGACAGAAATTCTGATCTCTTAGTGTACACACATTTCTGTGAATTCCTTCTGCGCTTTCTGTATCATTTGCCATATTTTGAATTGAGTTTTAAAAATAAGAATAATGCCGGTCTATCATTGTGGAATCAGGTTTATACTTAAGATTAGTGATGGCAGAAACCAGGAGTGGATTTGGAAGAGAAATCGGACCGGGATTTAACATAGAAACTGGTCCAAAAGTTGCTGTCCTTTTCTGCATATCGCTGGCCCCCTTTGGAATATCGAATAAGCCATTTTCTGGCCCGTTCTGCATAACGCGGCGACTCATTTCAGCTTATCTCGTCCCGTTTTGCGACCGGCCAGGGTCTCTCGATGCAAGTCCGCCCCTTATGCCGAGTTTACACTACACGATTTTAAGCCCGATTTTTGCTCGCAGACAGCATTGTGGAGATCGCCAGAATCAGAGCTCCCATTAGCGATGATCGCAATGTATGAATTACCAAAGACGCGATTTTAGAGAAGCGCTGAAGCGTCGCAGATGTTAGCGAGATATCTAGAATGTTAAATATCTGGACCTGTCTGCTATTCAAAATCGTGCAATGTGAAACATGTTTTGACAACTGCAGCGTTGTCCTACAGCCAATAAGAGAGCAAGAAATGGTGCACAGGAAGTTTCAGTGGGAGGAGTCCTGATGTACCTGCAACAGAACATCAGCTAGCATGGCTGCGGTATCAAGAAAGAAATTGGTACTTTTATTCACCAAAGTGACATTCAACTGATCACAATGTATAGTCAGGACATTAATAACGTGAAAAATTACTATTAAACTTTTATTTTATTTTTCAGAACTTCTTAAACTACTTCAGAGTTCTCATAAAAAAAATCTTCCATGCACAGCAATGACAGCTTTGCAGATTTTTGGCATTCTGGCTGTCAGTTTGTCCAGATACTCAGGTGACATTATCACTTACCATAGATGTGGCTGTCTTGTCGGGCACTTCTCACACACCTTACAGTCTAACTGATCCCACAAATGCTCAGTGGGGTTAAGATCCATTTCAAAAGTGCTTTTATTTGGAATTCTTCCCATAAGACCTGCACCCCTGAGTCTTCTCTTTATGGTTTTACATGAAACTGGTGTTGAGTGGGTAGAATTCATTGAAGCTGTGAAACATGTGAGGCAACTATTTCTCAAACTAGAAATATTTTTTTGGCAATTTCAAGAATTGTATAGCCTTAATTTCTCAAAACAATGATTGACTGACAAGTTTCTTAAGAAAGCTGTTTCTTTTTTGCCATTTTTTGCCTAATATTGACCTTAAGATATGCCAGTCTATTGCATACTGTGGAAACTCAAAAACAAACACAAAGACAATGTTAAGCTTCATTTAATGAACCAAATAGCTTTAAACTGTGTTTGATTTAATCGCAAGTGATTTTCTAGTACCAAATTAGCAATTTAGCATGATTACTCAAGGATAAGATGTTGAGTGAGGGCTGCTGGAAATGGGGCCTGTCTAGATTTGATCAAAAATTACTTTTTTTCAAATAGTGATGATGCTGTTTTTTACATCAGTAATGTCCTGACTATACTTTGTGATCAGTTGAATTCCACTTTGGTGAATTAAAGTACCAATTTCCTTTCAAAACAGCAAAATCTGTACATTATTCCAAACTTTTGGTTACCAGTGATTTATATATAAAATAATTTTAATTTTTTTAAAAAAAAAATGTTTATGCTTTGACAGATTGTGCAATAAACATTTGAAAAATAAACCTAATTGTAATAAGTTTCGCTCGGTCCATATGAGACTCGAACTCGCACACCAAGTGCTTTAAAGAAAATTACATCAGCATTAATATCTAGTCTATGCAGCATTGCTGGCTTTAAGAAATTGGGTGTACTAAATAAAATAAAAAAGTGAAGGTGTGTTATCATGTACAATAGTTGAAATTCCAGATTCACCTTTTTTTTTAAAACTAACAAATCTCTTTAAATGTCACAAAATCTCTTTCTTCTTAAATTTCTTTCTCACAAACACAACATTTCGATTTTCTTTCATTTGGGAACAGGTGATCGACAGAGAAATTAAAAAGAATGAATTCAAATCAGCAACTCTTTTTTTTTCTTTTTTTTTTTTTTTTTTTAGTTTGTCTGATTTTATAGACATTAGTAAAAGTTGAACTGACTCGAGATCAGTTACAGCCTACATTTCACTCTGATTCAAGGTTTCACTGTGGGATGAACGCCCTCTAGTGTAATCGCAAAACATTTAAAAACGTTTCAAATCTGTTTCGAAACAGTGTGGTGTAACGAAGCCTCGTTTGCTGAAATCACGTGCCTTGGCCAGCTTGATAAGCATTGGTTTGAAACAAATGATTTGGAAAGGTTTCAAAGGTTTACGAAGCAGTGTTTTGAAAGTGGCCATCACTACTTAAGATAAACCTGCTCCTAAATGCCACCTTAATAAATGGAAAAGTAGTTGTCACTTCACATGTCTGTCAGATGGTCTCTTCCATTCCAAGTGGGCAGTTCTTAGCCAGAATAAGCTGCAAAGTAGACTAGACTTTGTGCCGCAAGTCAAAAGTCTGACTATGTGAAACCTTAAGACAGTGTATTGCTGCTCTGAGCTTTCTTTATTCAGCGAAGAGATGCTTTTGTTTGTTCCTTTTAGCTTGCCTCTAAAATAAAGACTCTGGGGAGAAAATGTTCAATGAATGTACTGATGGCTCTTTAAACTGATCACTGAGAATGAAACCACACACACACACACACACACACCCTGTCAAAAATGACCAGCCATTACGAATGAATGGATGAGGTGGCAAAAAAAACAAAAAAAACAATTGAGTGTTCAGGATCCTGTCCAACCATTAGATGAGCACACATGCAGTCTTCGAACATAAATGCACAAACACCTTTGATTATTTGTCATCCATTTCTGAACCTTTCTTGACTTCATAGGAACAAAAAACATTGAAAAAAAATTACAATGTGTTTTTTATTTGTAACTTTACCCAGAAAAGTTTAGTAAGTCGTTTTATTTACCTAAAATCATGGGAACGTGCATAATGTTTGTCTTGTGGCTACTTTTCAAACAGTGAGTATTTTTAGCTTTGCATCATGCATAAAAAAAATATGGGAAAGTTTTAAAACATTTTATTTAACCTGTAAAATCCCTTTAATTTGCATAGATTTGATTTAATTACTAAAATACTTAATTCAAACATTTCAGTGCTGATTGTGCTTAGTTAAACTAAATTGCAGATTATAAGTGAACACGATTCAGGTTTTTGCACAGAAATACCTTGCACAACAGTGGCACAACTGTGCTTCATCTCGGCTCATAGAGAAATGCAGCCTTCCCCTCTGTGTCCTGCGCGAGTCAGCCTGACATCTTACTAAAAGCCGAACTGTCTCAACTACTCGCATAAAGAAGTGCTCAGCTCTAGGCATCGAATTCAAAGCTCAACCAGCCCTACTTCCTGCCCATTTTTATTTCAAAGCCTTTGGAAGTCATGAGATCGGAGAATGTAAAGTGCTTGTATAACATGGCTATAAAGCGTCTGGCCCTGGCTGCACACTTAGCGCTAGGATAAGATTAAATACATTCTGTTTTTAGACTTCAAATAGCTGTACTTGTGTTCCCGTTGGGTCTGAAGTCGGTCTGCAATAACACCAGGGTGCGCTTAGACTGACGGGATACATCTGAGCGTTTCAAAGAATCAGAGCACATCACATCCTGTTTAAATGTGCTTCGCTCCTGCACAGTCGCATGCTAATGCAATTTAACCTCTACACATCCATGGTGATTTCATCAAGCAGCAGATCGGCCCTGCTGCAACTTAATAATGATGCAAAGGGAAACCAAGTCGATCTTTCAAAGGCAATGCTTCTAAAAACATGAAATGGTAAGAGGGCTCCTATCGTTTCGCCTCAAGGATGTCATTCATCTTAGTCTCACCCTCTCATTTTCTTTTACTGCCCCCCTCTCTCTCTCACTCTTATATCCTGAGCTAATTTAATGGTGGAGTTTGCAGTCTAGTCACTGATTAAGGCATCTCCATTCATCATGGTCCTGGTGAGTGTTCTCGAGACTTTTGTTGTTTGCTTCTGAGAAGAAAAGCAATAGCATTGCATCGTTGCAACAGTTTTTCATTATACACAGTTTACTTACCATCACTTATCCATCTGCATGATGAGCTCGTCAGTCATGCAGCAGGGAGGCAGATTCACATCACATCCATCATGAACTTAGGAGAAGTGTCATTTCTTTACAACTTCCCACCCTGCACAAAAGGCAATACAACTGTGGAGTCAAATAAAGAGGAAGAAAGCTCTTCACTTGGAGTATTGAACTTTTGGAGAGCTAATAAAGTGAGATGCTTTTAGCGACGTTGAAATAAAAGATACATTTCCACTTCCATTTTTATGTTTGCCATTATCCAAAAATGAATGTGCTTCAGTTTCATTTTTGTATTTTCCATCAAATTAAATGATACTTCCATTAGTACTGTGGATGAAATATTAATGCTAAGACATTTAGTATTTGGCATCTTAAAGATGAGTGATGTTTTCTTTTTTTTTTTCTTTTTTCACTATTTTTCTTTACTTTAGGGGTTTTCTTGCAACTGACTGCTAGTCCTCATTGCAGCTTGTACTGGCCATGAACCACCCACTTAAGACAGTAAGAAACCATCTGACCCAAAGTTAGTGACCAGCTACAGTACTTTTTTGTATGTACATGCTTTTTAGGGGCAATGTTATGTGAGATATAGTTGACTATGCCACAATAATAAACATGTTAAAAAAAAACATATATATATATATATATATATATATATATATATATATATATATATATATATACATATATATATATATTTTATTTTTTTTTTTATTTTTTTTTAAATCAGCAGAAATAATAGTTAAAAATAAATAATTAAATTCAAAATTAATAATAAAAAGATATAAATGTAAAATAAACATTTCTCTGTTATGTTTTCTCCAGTTAGCTTACAAGCTAACCGATTAGCCTATTATCTTTGCATACCGCTAGCTTCTTCTCCTCTTCATTTTCATCAAATGTATCCTCATTGTCACCACCTAATGATATGGTGCTTGATTCTATTGAGTCCTTTTTATGAATTTTATTATAGGTTACAGTATATCTAATGATTTTAAAAACATTAAAACATTTTAATTTTTGTGTTCATGGTTAGGTTTAGAGCAATGCATAGGTGTAGGGTTTCTGCGGGACTCCAAATAAACAAAACAAACACAGTGTATGAATGTTGCATACAACTTTTTTTTGCTGGTTACTTGGAGGGGGTGTAACTCAGTGGCGGGCTGTACATTTTAAGTCTAGGCATTCAGTGTGATTCATGCCATTAAGAAAACACAGTTTCAACATGAATAAGACACCCTATGCCTTTGGGCATCATACATTATGTCGCAGCTAACCATTAATACCAATTTACATTTTAAAAACATGTCCAAGCGCTAAAGCCAGAACTTGAAACGACTTAATGCTCAAAAAGCCTAATTTTAACTGCAGCATGACTGTTTTGTGAAATGAACGTCTCCCAAACAGACATTCAAAAATCATAATTTTTCAAATGAATCTACCAAGGAGGTCTATAATACCTGGAAAATCTATCTAATAATATTTAAGATTTAAATGTTGTTAGCAATACATTTCATTTAGTCAGGGTAAATGGTTCTGCTGCGTTCCATTCAAGTTGGATGTGGGATATTCCTAGTTGATATCTCCGACCATAAATGCATTCCATTCCCCGATGTTTGGAATTGCAATGCTCCCATTAGTTTAGCAGGGGTATGACTCTCATTAAAGATGTCTCCTAGCAACCCAACTGATAAACATGCTGCAGCGCTAGCATTTGTGCTTCAGGGGTACGAATATCAAAAGAGATTATAATGTTTTATACACCTGTATCTGCAGGAGCTTGTTAAAGGTGCAATATGTAATTTTTTTGACAATGTGTGAACGGTAGCGCATCTTAAAAAATGAGCCCTTCCCAGACTTCCTTGGTTGCCTATTAAAGCCTGTAGACTGATTTTCATGCAAAGGGAGCGGGTCGCTTTTGGCGTGAAAATCCAAAGGATGTGACGTTTATGCACGCTCCCGAGAGCCTTAGAGAGCTTCTGCTATTCAACAGCGTCAACAGACTGTCTGCAACACTAGGTAACATTATCTTAGAGATGGAATCCAACAAACGTCCGGCTCTCAGCACAACACAGACTCCTCCTCTTCTCATTGGACAGGTAAGCTTACATAACTGCAAAGCATGTGAAATATAGTGCCATAAGGATTGATCTGTGTATTTTAGCTAACTTGATCTTGTCTGCTTTTTTGACTTAAAGATGCATTCCATTGCACTTTTCCTAGTAGGAAGTTGCAAAATCTGACTTTCCGAGTTGAATGGAACGCAGCACTACTTTTCAAAACTTAATCCGACACTGAATTCTCAAGCAGTCTAATTTACACTAGAAAACTCCTGATGTTGCTATAACAATGCAAAAAGCACTTACGATTTACTTAAAGTGAAAATCAGTCCTCCTTTCCTGTTTAATAAATAAAGCAATCACACAGAACATCTTGTGTTTTTAAATCCATAAGGATCTCTTTCTCAACGGCAGTACCACTGTTGAGGGATTCTGTGGAAATTCTGAAGGCCCGAGGGGGTGGAGCTCAAACTCAAATTACTACTGGGACCATGTCAAACTTAAAAGCAGTAGCTTGTATTTAATATTATTCTGCACGTATTTTGGCTTATAATCACTCCTACTTCAACTCCATGCCTACAAGACAAGGTTTTGCATGCAATGACATGTTCTGCACTTTCTTGTGTTAATTCCTGACAGACAACCCAGGTTCAGCCAGCAAAATGTTGAAAAAGAAGTGTTTACAGAGAGGGAACATATCAAGAGAGATTGATGTTGAGACCAAGTACATTTGCCATTAATGGAGAGAAATGGAGAGTTTAATTTCAAAGAAACTGTCAAAGTCATGAAACAATATAAATCAGACTGTTATTACAAGCAGAAACATATAGAGATATATGATGCAGGTACTTCTCTGGAAGGGAAAAATTATGTAAAGCAGCAAGAACGGAAGAAAAACAGTGTATAATGCATCGAGAAATGAAGGCATGAAAGTCCCACATCTTTTTATGAGAAAACCTTTTTTTAAAACCGAGCAGGCTTAAAGTTAACAAGTATTCCAAATATTTTATACGTTTTGGATTTACAGTAGCAGCCATAATTAAAGCATTGATGTTTCTAAGCAAGCAGAGAGGTGCCTTAAAGTAAATTTGAAATGGTATTCTCAGCCCATTTCAATTCATTAATATGAAACAATAAAAATTGGAAAAAATTAGTTGGGGGACTTGATTTTATTTTTGGGGAACTGGTTAGATAGTGAAAATTGGGCATTCCGATCCAACACAGAGCCAAGTAGTAAGACGGGGGTGAAATAATAAAAGGGTTTGCTGATGTCAACCGAAAAAGGAAAGTTGTTTCATAGGTGGTGCAAGTTTTGATTAACGATTATGGGGCTCTATTTTTGTGAGTGCGCAAATTGCAGCGCTACATGCAACAACTGTTCGCGTCGTCTTATTTAATTTTCATGAGAGTGCTAATTCTAAGTGCAATTTTTGCGCCAAGCAGCCGTGGGTTAGATAGTTTGTGCTATCTGTGGGTGTATTTTCCTGAGAAATCAATCATTAGTGCTAAGACATTTCAAAAGCAGGTCTATCAAGCCCAAACTTAGTTCCTGTATTTGCAGTTTGGAAATACCACCAGCAGGTGGTAAAAAAGTTAATGTCCAATCTCTGAAAATATTTTGGAACATAGGCTTATGTCCTTGATGATAAGAGTTGTAGCTATTGCAGTTATTATTAAAAACTAATTTGTATTGGTATATTTCTGCCTGTTTTCATATAGTAATTTATTTTTTTATGCACTGCAAAAGGTCCTGGTGAAATAAGTGGGAGAGGATATTATGTTTGGATTTGCTAGATTATTATTTTTTGGTAATACATTTTTTTTAATGTATTTTTTTCTTTTTTTCTCCCCAGTTTGGAATGTCCAATTCCCAATGCACTCTAAGTCCTTCATGGTGGCGTAGTGATTCGCCTCAATCTGTGTGGTGGAGGTTGCCGTGTTAGCGCACTGAAACAGCAATGTGATAGATTGTGAGCAGACTTATAAAGCAATGTCTTACCTGCGATTGGCTAGGAATTACCCAGCTAATAGTGTGATGATGTACAGCTGCTAGTCTTCCTGCTAGAACTACGCTGCGCTCACATTTATGTTGGATGTTTGACTGGCTCCCACCTCTGTCAGAGAGTCCACTTCCTTTCACTGGTGATTAAGGGAATGGACTATATAATAAGATGCACATTCTGCAATAACCGTAGAAGAACCTCAATTGCACTTTATCCAGCCCTTTAGTGCATTGTGTGTGCAATTTCGTTGAACCCATTTCCGCTAATTTAACATATGCTTGCATGAAAATACCAAAACTTCAAGGCCATTCCCATTGACTTTCCGCTTATGGCATAACACTGTGCAAGTCGCTAGTGCTCTTTAAACAGGGCCCATAGAGAGCAACAGTACCCATCAAATTTTTTAGATTTTTTTTTTTCACATTTGTTTTTTTTCCTTTGGGGTTTCATAAAATCTTTCATAAAAGAGTTCTAAGTCGTGAACCAAACCAACCAGCTCCGAGATGAATTGCAACATTACAAACTATGAGTGAAAGCAAAATAAGTATTTGAAAGTGAGACAAGTGAGAAAGTGAAATAACAACGGTACATTTATGTGGGAATAATTTACCTTCTCATGAAACCAATGACATGATCAAATAAAAATTATAATGTTAATTATAAGTATGGAAACAAATGATTAAATATATACAAATATATAAGAAGTTTGAGAGTGTAGGGAAACTAGCTCGATTGTGTCATTTAGTCCATCATTGAAGTGGGCCATCACCAACTGATTGGTGGATGTTGTCTTTGCTGGAACATGCATAATGTAGTTATTTACCACAAATACTGCTATTAAATATGATTTTTAAATTGTTAAATAATGTAGAATCTGATGGCTTTAGCAGAAGCATATACAGTATCATCTGTCATGTCTAGATGTGTTTTTGTTCATGTTTTGTTTTCATATCTTTTATTTTTGAATTCTAGTTCCTGTTTCCCCTGTCATGTGATTTCCCTCCATGTGCGGTTGTGTCTTGTTTTCATTGGTTTATTGTCTTATCAGTTCTAGTCTGTCATTGGTTTGAGGTTATTAGTCATGTTATCTTGTTTAGTGTTCTGTTTGATCATTGGTTTATGTTTCCCCATGTCATGTATTTAAGCCCTCATGTTTATCATTGTCTTTTGTCTAGTATTCTGTAATGTATTGTAGATGGCAATGGCGATGAAATGAAGAACTCAAGTGCAGTTTAATAAACAATGTGAAAACCAAAAACCCTAACTATAAACTTGAATAATCATAACATAAACTTGACATTTAATCATGAACATGAACTTGGTAGGTTAGGCTTAAACTTGACATGAACTTGAAATGTGCTACACAAACAAACGTCATGGTTACTGTTGTAACCTCCGTTCCCGAAGTTGTGTTGAATGAAGTGACACAAGGGGTCTTCTTGGGATGCCAAACATTCCTCTGAACTTGAGAAAAGGCCAATGTCAAATTGGCAGACAGAATTAGCATGCCCTGCCCCGGACATACGGGTATAAAGGATCAGTCAGGATTTTGCACTGAGGAGCCGAGAATAGGGCATGGCCATTTACAGTGGTAGGTGTAGTGCTGTGGCAGGAGGGACACAACTTCTCGTTCCCTCCCTCAGGAAACAGAGGTTACGACAGTAACCATGACATTCCCCTTCTGTCACTCACTCGACATTGTGTCGAATGAAGTGACACAAGGGGTTCCATCTAAAAACGCCACGCACTGACCCTGTTATGTGAAATGTTGAGACAGGTGCAAGCAGGATACTGCATTCTAGAGGCAACTGTGTTGGCTGCACGTAGCCCTCCCCAACGCCCCAGAAGAGATGTCATATACAGACCTTAGGTTCCCTGCACCCCAGAGGGGGGGAATAGGTGCTACATGACTAGCATTGGAGCAAGCCCGGCAGCCGTGGCCTTTTCTCTCACTATGTCTCTCGTATAGGACATGAAGCGGCCTATCTTAACGCTATGAAATGTGTTGGGGAAGGCGGTCTTTCCCGGTCCTATTCTTTCAGGGGGAAAAGACCCTGCGGAGGCCACATCCTGCCCAATCTAGGGGAAGGTAACATGTGGCAGATACACCACGAGGGTTGTGAAGCCGTACTTGGGAGTGGCACGGTGGTAGGTCCAGCCTAATGAAGGGGTAGCTCTACAAGCATGGTGACCAGGGCAGTGGGGCTGCCCAAGGGAAACACTGGTCCGCCGACAGGGGGATGAGCAGAGGGGTCGGTTGTGGGCAGTAAAAGTTGCCCTCCACGACCTCGTTAGCTCGTCATGCACTTCCGGTAAGTACGTACCGTGAGCGGCGCCCGGAGCCGATGTACCAATCGTCAAGCCGCGAATGCTGTGGGGAGGATGTAGGGTTCCAGTCCAAGCCCACGCTCACGGCAGACCGGGCAAGCATGTTGGCCATCTGCACATCCGCCTCAGACTGGGAGGCTGTCCTGAAGGCAGCAGCCCAGTCGAGTCCTCTGCGTCAGACACCTGGAACCTGTCCGATGCAGTGGCGATGTCGTCATCCAATTCCAGGGGCTCAAGGGAGAATGACGGCTGGCTGTGTGGTGAGCCGCACTAATCCCGCGCTAATAAGGACGCTGTGTATTGCTCTTTTATGAGTGGAAAACTCAAACTCTTTTAGAGAAAATAAAACTCTTTTAGGAGGAGAACACTTTTAAGCAGTGAAATGCGCTGTCGAAGCGCCCTGGAGCGTGGACTGCACAGTGTGCAGAGAGAGAGAACGCCAGCTGGAAACGCGCCGTAGATCCAACAGCAGTGCTTCTCGCTGATAAAGGTGAGTGAAACAGTGGTGAACTCAGCTTGCTGTTGCACAACCGTTCGGCTCCAAAGAAAAATTCTGACTGACAGAGGCTGCCCTGCTTCCATTTATACCTGTATGTCCGGGGCGGGGCATGCAAATTCTGTCTGCCAATTTGACATTGACCTTTTCTCAAGTTCAGAGGTACGTTTGGTGTCAAGTTTAAGCCTAGTCTACCAAGTTCATGTTAATGTTTAAGTTACAAATGTATGTCATGTATTATTCATGTTTATAGTTAGGGTTTTTGGTTTTCACATTTTTTAAATTATTAAACTGCATTTGGGTTCTTCATTTGATTGTCATCGACTTCATCATCATTGCCATTGCCAGCACAATAGGTTACAGAATACTAGACAAAGGACAATGGTAAACATGAGGGCTTAAATACATGACACGGAAACATAAACCAACGATCAAACAGAACACTAAACAAAATAACAAGATTAATAACCTTAAACCAATGACAGACTAGAACTGATAAGACAATAAACCAATGAAAACAAGACACATGAACATGGAGGGAAACATGACAAGGAAAACCGGAACTAGAATTCCAAAATAAAAGACATGAAAATTGTGCATGTTCACTGTAGGTTTGTAATAATTTCCTTATGGATAAAAAATGTGGAGGATTTTTACTTCTAGAATCAGACTGATGTGCTTTATTTTTTTAGACCATTTTTTTTCTTGAAATAATGTGAGCAGATTAATTGGTCACAAGAAGACCGAGAGCCTGTATTAAGAAAGTAAGGTCAAATTAGAGGCTCTTAAAACAGACATGTCATCATCTGAAATATTGTGATATAGAGATTGACAGTGAGTTTGGGGAGACCTTTAACTAACAGTAACAGTTCATTTTGTGTACCAGGAACTTTGTATTATTCTATTATTAATGCTAGTGTGCTATTTTAACTGATGCTATCGTTAGATCGTGTATTTAACAAGGTTACAAAAAGGCAATTTGCTTGACGTCAATAAAAGTTATTGCTTGACGTCAATTCTGAACATTATGATACTATTGTACCATTCTAAAGTGGCATTCTAGTTTGATGAGTGCAAATGTCAAGAGATTCTCAGAGGAAATCAGTTTTTATGCAAAGTAAGTTGTTATGTGAGGGATTGCCTTTCATGAAAGTGTTTCAATTAACATTGAGGCTTCAATTCAAGAAGCAAGGTTGACATTGACAAATGTAATTTTGGCAAACAGTCTAACTTTTCTGGACAGATGAGCAAATATTTAGGCCTTGATTTCAGTCTTTTTTATATCTGATGGTCCTTCAGAAGTTCACAAAAATATCAATTTGGCCTTGACTTTAATTTCAAAATGTTTCACTTTCATTCTGTATTGCACAGTTTTATTTGATTAGAGAGATGCTTGATGCTTCCATCTCTTTATCTTTGTTGAAATAGTCTCTGTTTGTTGCGTGTCTGATGGAGATTCATGTTTATATATGATAGTTTTACAGATCTTTGGCACTTTCTGTTCTATGTGAAATTGAACCTTTATTTGTCTCCCTGTGAAGGGCTGCTTGTAAATAAAGTTAAATTTTAGGGCTGCCAAGTTGAATTCTCAGCTTACTGAGCTGATGTCCACACACAGTTGGCTTTGGAGTGGAAAGAGACTAGCAAAATATTAGCCATGGCACAGTTTCCAACTCAGTCAAACACATACAGGATATGACAAGCTCTGAGTTATCAGTGGTTCAGATAACCTTTGCTTTGGGATTATTAACTGATCAACTCAGGTAATATTTACTATTTTAAATGGTTTAAACAAGAAACATTTTAATCTTATGGCAAATATTTCCCCAAATCATCATGAACGGACCTACATATAGGGGTATTGTGCTGTCTTTTTCAGTTCCCTTAGGGGTCCATCTCTGCGCACTTTTAACATTGTTTTACTATGTAAACCGCTGGATAGACATCTTTGAACATTGCACCATGTCCAGCTGTTTTTTTCCACGTCACGCAGGAGCGCCACATTTTTTTAGATGCCCTGTCAGGTAAAAAAGAATGTCAACTTTTTCAAAGCACACATCAAGACACCCATGTTCTGCTATGTGTTGTGACGTGTCTAGTTTTTTTTTTTTTTTTTTTATAGCAAGAATTCATTAAGCCTGAATGGCTGCTTATAAAATATTTGCAAAAGTAGTAGTTTAGTAAATAATAGATTTGTGTTGTTTTACAGTCATATTTACAACATATAGTAATTACAATTATGATTAAAAAAACCAGTGTAAATTTACACATTCACTGAGCTTGTAGTGTTCTGCAACTGTAGGTTCCCTGTCTGTCGCTCACTTTAACGTTGTGTCGAAGAAGCGACACTAGGGGTCTCTCTTGTGCACCTTTTGCATCTCTGATCTATGAGAAAAGTCCAATGACAAATTGGCAGACAGAATTTGCATGTCCCGTCGATGCTGTTGGATCTACGGCACATATCATCGTCTTTCTCCCTTCTCTGCACAGCAGTGCAGCTTTGCCCCTGGGCGCTTCGACAGCGCAGTTAAAAGAGTTTATTTCTCTAAAAGAGAATATTTCCTCTAAAAGAGCAAATACACAGCTGGCGTTGAATGTACTTTTCAGGATGCGTCTTTATAAAGATGCCCTTCCACCCCTGTGTAGTTCCTGGATGCGGTAGAGTGCTCTCCGCTCCTGACGGCCACAGGTGCTGTCTCGTGTGTCTGGGCAGCTATCACACCGAGGCAGCGTTTGTGGATGGCTCATGTTCTCACAATGAGAACATGACCATGGCAACGTTGTGGTCGCGGCTTTCCTTCCTCAGAAGGAACGACACTCCAGCCACCCCCCTGCACTGTTCCTTCCCACGGGATTGAGGATGACGCGGTTGGCGATGGAGGCGATTTGGGGATGGCAGCGGGCTCTGTTTCACCGTGTACGTCCCCGCAAACCACCCATCTTGGCTCAAGGCAACAGCGGCTCGCCTCACAGCCAGACTGCCTATCCTCTTGAGCCCCCTGAGCTGGATGAGCCCGCCTTCGGGCCAGCACGCCCAGTCTGAGGCTGACGCCCAGATGTCCGACATGATTGCCCGGGCCAACATCAGCGTGGGGCTGGATTGGAACCCTCCGTTCTGCGTGCCGTCCACAGCCACGCCCCCATCCTCCTTCTTTGGGGACTCAAGTCGCTGCATGCCACTCACATCCTGGGCAACCTCAACGTGGTGGTGGACGCGCTATCACGACAATGCTTGCCCAGCGGAGAGTGGAGGCTTCACCCCAAGTCAGTCCAGCTGACTTGGGAATGGTTCGACAAGGCTCAGGTAGACCTGTTTCGCCTCCCGAGAGACCTCCCACTGCCCGCTCTGGTACGCCCGAACGGAGGCTCCCCTCGGGGCAGATGTGCTGGCACACAACTGGCCCAGGGGCTGTGCAAGTACGCATTTCCCCCAGTGAGCCTTCTTGCACAGGTGCTGTGCAAGGTCAGGGAGGACGAGGAACAAGTCACTCTAGTAGCCCCTTATTGGCCCACTCGGACTTGGTTATCAGATCTCGTACTCCTCACGACAGCCCCTCCCTGGCAAATTCCCCTGAGGAAGGACCTTCTTTCTCAGGGATGGGCACGCTCTGGCATCCGCACCCACACCTCTGGAACCTCCATGTCTGGCCCCTGTATGGGATGCGGAAGATCAAGCTGATCTACCACCTGCCATCGTAGACACGATCAACCAATCCAGAGCCCCCTCTACCAGGCAACTTTACGCCCTGAAGTGGCACTTGTTCGCGAATTGGTGTTCTTCCCGGGCTGAAGACCCACAGAGTTGCGCAGTTAGGTGCTCTCATTCCTGCAGGAGAGGTTGGAGGGGAGGCTGTCCCCCTCCACTTTGAAGATGTATGTAGCAGCTATTGCGGCCCACCATGACACAGTAGACGGCAAGTCTTTGGGTAAGCACGACTTGATTATCAGGTTCCTAAGAGGCGCCCGGAGGTTAAATCCCTCCCGGCCAAGCCTGTTCCCTTCCTAGGATCTCTCAGTGGTCCTCTCGGGCCTTCAGAGACCCCCCTTCAAGCTGCTAGAATCAGTCGGACTCAGGGCCCTCTCCGCCTCCATCAAGAGGGTTGGGGACCTGCAAGCGCTCTCTGTCAGCGACACTTGCCTGGAGTTCGGTCCAGCAGACGCTAATGTGATCCTAAGATCATGACCGGTCTACATGCCCAAGGTTCCTACCACTCCCTTCAAGCGCTGCCCGGGAGGAGGCAGGCCTAGCCCTTTCGTTGCTGTGTCCGGTACATGCTTTGCATATCTACTTGGACCGCACACAGAGCTTTAGATGTTCTGAGCAGCTCTTTGTCTGATTGGCGGACAGCAGAAAGGGAATGCTTTCTCCAAACAGAGGCTTTCCCACTGGGTAGTGGACGCCATTACATTGGCCTATCACACCCAGGCTGTGACCCCACCAAACCTTGCGGGTCCGAGCACACTCAACAAGAAGTGTTGTATCCTCATGGGTACTGGCCAGGGACACCTCCCTAGCAGACATATGCAGAGCAGCGGGTTGGGCAAGACCCAATACCTTTGCTAGATTTTACACTCTCAGGCTTGATTCGGTTTTGTCCCGTGTTTTCTCAGGTTCAAGCTGGTAGAACTCGGTAACACGCTGACAAACTGACCGGGTGGATCGCTTGCACCTAGTGCCCTTTCCATCTGCTGAGGTAAAATCGTGCACTCTTATCCCAGGAGATCCCACTAACTCGGCTCCCTGGATGACTCCTCCCTAGCCTTCTGGTCCGAGGTAATCGCCGTCCAAATCCAAATACGACCTGCAAATTCTGTCTGCCAATTTCTCATTGGCCTTTTTCTCATAGATCAGAGATGCAAAAGGCGCTCAAGGGAGACCCTAGTGCAGGGCAGTGGTAGCTCAGCGGTTAAGGCTCTGGGTTACTGACCAGAAGGTCGGGGGTTCGACCGCCAAGCACCGCCAAGTCACCATTGTGTGACCCTTGAGCAAGGTCCTTGATCCTATCTGCTCCAGTGGCGCCGAATCATGGCTGACCCTGCACTCTGACCCCAGCATAGCTGGGATATGTGAAAAATAAATAATTTCACTGTATATATGCAGAAATGTATGTATAATGTGTGACAATTGATCAGTTTATTTATTATTATTATTTAGTGTCGCTTCTTCGACACAACGTCTCGTTCCCTCCATCAGGGAAAGGAGGTTACAGCCGTAACCTAGATGTTATTTTCTATGAATATACCTTAAATGTAAAATAAATCTCCTTTTGGCTTCTACTGTTGTCTTTTGCTAATTTGACTAGCCTTTATTCTGTTGTTCTCTCCTTGACATTTCTTATCAGATCCTTCCAGAACCTAATATGAGTCAATTGACTCATAAACTGAAAATTTTTTTCCCACTGCTCAGTCCTAGAGAAAGAGGCCTTACAATATGGTAGCCCAGGAGTGCCATTTACAAAAGAATGAAGGAATACATTATCAGTCTATTAATTTGAAAATAACAATGTGAATAAATAAGCCAGTTTATAAACGGACAAATAAGAAGACACATTTAAATGTGTTTATTTAATTCATGTTTTAAAATGTAATTATATTTAGCAATAAAAAGCACATTAATGCGTAATTTTTAAATTCACCTTTTAAATTGCATTTTCAAAAGCATTTGACAATTGCTATTTTTCATCCATTTGCCAATTGCTTTTCTTTATTGTTTGACTTTTCCTTTTCTCTTACTATTTGTCAATCCATACCTGCTGAATTCCAAGAGTGCCAATTAAAAAAGAATGAAGGAATAAATGATCAATCTATAATTTGAAAAAGAAATAAAAATGAATAATTACATTTATAAATGGACAAATAAAAAAGACACATTAAAATGTGTTTATTTAATTCACGTTTAAAAATGTCATTATATTTAACAATAAAATTTGCATTAAAAAATCATAATTATTTCATGTTTAAAATGCCATTAAATGTAGCAATAAATTAGTACATTAATGAGTCTATTAAATGCACTTTTTAATGTAGTTTAAAAGCACTTTTTAAAATTGCATTTTAAAAAGGTTTTTGGCAATTACTTTTCTTTTTTTTTTCTTTTTATCCCCTATTCTCCCAATTTGTAATGCCCAATTCCCTCTACTTAGTAGGTCCTCGTGGTGGCGTGGTTACTCACCTCAATCCAGGTGGCGGAGGACAAGTCTCAGTTGCCTCCACTTCTGAGATAGCCAATCCGTGCCTCTTATTACGTGGCTCGTTGTACATGACACCACGGAGACTCACAGCATGTGGAGACTCATGCTACTCTCCGCGACCCATGCACAACTTACCACATGCCCCATTGAGAGCTGTGAAATCATGCAGGCTAAATCCCATGTCAGTCACTCTCACCTGTCTACACCATTTGTGCTCGCTTCTGGTTTGTGGCATGTTTGGTATCGTTGAAGCATTAATGTTTTGGTAAAGATTTAATCTTTCACCCCATCAAACTCAAACACCTCTCTTTGTCAGGAAATATCAGATTTGGTCTGATATTTAAACCAGGGATCAAATCTACTCACCCATCAGCTAAAGTCACCTTTTCTGAAGATAATTTGTCCAAATTGTTTCGTAAAATATCTAAATTGTTAAAAAAAAATTGAAACTCAACTAGATTTAACTACAGTAATAGCAAACATAGCATGATACAATACAAAGCAAATAATATACATTTTTTAAAGTTAGTAAATATTTAATTAATTAATATTAAAAACATATAAATATAAAATTAATGTAGCCTACACAACAGTCCAATAGGACACTATTTTTTTTTCCTCATAAGCTTAGAACCTTTTGATCTAAAGGCTTATGGTCAAACGCTTGGGATTATTTCTGTAATAAATTGTGCCTAATTATAGATTGTATTTTATCAAAACTTGTATTGAATTTTTTTTATTTTATAGTATTTTTTATTTTCCCAGGATGCAACTGAAGTTGATTAAGAAAATGTGTGCAGAGCTGGAATAGACATAAGGCTACACTGAAGAAGTTCAAATATAAGATGTTTCTAATTTAATTTGTTTTGGTAACAGCACAATTTCCATCATTTTTTGATACTTAGTTTTGATGACATAATAGCATACTATGAATTCTAAAATGTGCTGCAACAAATAATAAAGAATTGGCAAATGTGATCAAACTTTTCGAAATAATTTTATTCTTACACTGAGGGGCCATCCACATTGAGCGTGTTTTTGTGTCTGTCCGTGCTGTTTTATAATTGATTTCAATGTAAACGTGCACTAGATAGACATCTTTGGCTTGTTCATGTTTTTAGATGCCATGTCAAGTTAAAACAGATCCTAAACTGTTAAATGTGCATCTTGAGTCAAGACACCTACTTTTTGCTCTTTTGTAGTGCTGCGTGTAATTTTAGCGCAACAACAATGCATTTTAACATGTGAACGGCATCAAACCTGTTTTCAAACATTCCGCTGAAATTTCAAAGAAATATTTTGAATATTAGCTACCATATTAGCCTATTTGAAATTTGAGCACAAACGAACAGCACTGATTCGGAGCAATTTGGACCATATTGGTGAACAGTGATGTCACTGCTCCTGAATACAAGTTGTTAAGAAGGGAAACAGATCCAAGTTTAATTTTAAAGGCACAAATAAGCACAAATGAATGGCACCGTTTTGGAGGGATTTAGATGATATGGAGAGTGACGTCACTACTCCCGCAACTTTTCTTGCTATATCTTAGGAAGGTACATAGTTACAGTGTTTCCTTTAACAGCACAAATTGAGCACAAATGAACAGCACTGGTTTGGAGTGATTTGGACTACAAAGGGTGGAAAGGGACGTCACACAGTCAAAACAATAATGTCTAATATCTCAAACACCGAACCAACACAAACATTAATTTTTGCAGCACAAATCAGCATAAACGCAGCACAAACGAATGGTATAGATTTGGTAATGATTTAATTATATGGGATGCCAACTTCACAGAGGTTAGTAAATCAATTGCTCCTCTGCACTGCCTGACCTTATAGCTATTCACCTGGGGCCAGTTGCTCCAGCTATACTTAAGTTACAACTTAGCCTAGTTGGGGTATAAATGGGCACTAAGTCACAATTTACACACCACTAAATATTTGAGCGTTGCACCATTAAACTTAGGGAGAACATAACCCTACGTATAAACTAAATGTTTACGGAAGCCTCCGACCAGGAGTAATGGTTGGAATAAAAAAGCAGTCTGATATTTTATGACATCAATGAGCTCATGTTTTGCATGACAGGCTTCAATTCTTTCAACATACATTATAATGCTGACATTTACATTTGTTTACATTTACGAGAGAGAGAAAAAACTTTTAAGTGGCTCTTCAGCATGAAACCATTCTAACAGTGCATCTCCCGGTGTCTCTACTTACACTCTAAGTTTATACACATTAAATATATATATAGATATAGATATAGATATAGATATATAGATATTAAAATGAATAAGTCTATTTTTCCAGCCTGTTGTATTAGTATTTATTTATCACCCATTGTTTATTTTAGATACAGTTCCTATAGATTGTTATTTACACAGGGCAAATATACTATTTATCCAGTCTACTTTTATTACACATCGTATTTTAATGGGGATATAATTTATTACAGCTGATATTTACGTGAGCAAACAAGGTTTGAACATCAACCGTAACAAATAAAACTGAAATGCATGTTTTTTATCACTTCTGTGACAAATTTGAAGGCTGCTTTTTGGATCACTACAGGTAAATGCCATATTATGCAATAGCACATTACTTTACAGAGAGCTTACGTCCTACTTGCTAAGTCTTGCCTTAATAAATTAATGAATGAACGTTTGGAATGAATGAAACACATTTATATAGGATTTTTCTGACACCACACTCAAAGTGCTTTACACAGTGAACAGGGGATTCTCCTCAACCACCACCAATATACAGCATCCATGATTGATGAGGGCCAATGGGGGGAATTGGGCCAGGACACTGGGGTTACACCTCTACTTTTTTCAAGAAGTGTCCTGGGATTTTTAATGACCCCAGAGAGTCAGGACCTCGGTTTAACTTCTCATCCGATGGATGGTGCCTTTTTACAGAATAATGTCTCCATCAGTATACTGGGGCATTAGGACCCATGCAGACCGCAGGGTGAGCAACCCCTACTGACCTCCCTAATACCTCTTCCAACAGCAACCTTAGTATTCCCCAGAAGGACTCCCATCCAGGTACTGAGCAGGCTCAACCCAGCTTAGCTCCAGTGGGCAACTGGTTTGAGCTACAGGGTGAAATGGCATGCTGACAAGAACAGGTGGTGCAACCAAATTAAGCACTGACTTACTTACAAACTAACTTGTAGTTACTAAGCCCTTAATGTGCACTTTATGTCCCAACTTAGGCACAGCTGTTGCAACCCTACCCTGTTTCATAACTGTATGACTGCTCTCTCTGCCATATTTGTGAACAAAGCCCATGTACTGTACCTTCTGTGCACTGTGAGATCATTGATCATAAGCATTGGGACACGATGAAACTTTACTAAACTGTTTCTGTTTATAAAGCATAATAAACTGTTATCTTTCATTTACACAACCATAAGGTCTTTTTTTTTCTTCCAGTAAAAGCTATGAAAAGTTTCATTTCACACAATTCTAGCAGTGAAGGGGTTTTATAATGAAATAAATGATTATGGTAAATAATAAAATAACTTTGATAAAAAACTATATGTATATGTGTATGTATCTGTATCTGTATCTCTGTATCCTCAGCTGATCGTCATTCCGAAAGTTCGACATTCCTCGATCATTCACACGCAATTATTTAATTAAAAAAAAATTTGATTTTAAGATGATCGTACAGTGTTTTTAAAATGAATGTGATATAACTGAATGGGGATGTGTATTTTCTTCAGCATATGTTCTGTAAAGTCCATCTGCTTTCTCCAGTGACATGAGCCATTGCCCAAGCTCACCTCAATCGCATGATTCAGTTCGGGGCGCGGGTCGGGAGGCTGGTACTGTTGACAGGATCACAATTAGCAGCTCCCATCCTGGACATGTTTTACTCGTTCAGCATTTCACACCAACAGTGAATGAGCCACCATTAACTTTGGATATGCTTCACATATGTTTCTTATGCATATGATTCTCTCATTACATCCTTTCCAAGTGGCTCGTGGGAGAGGGGGTGTGTCTTATAACTGAATTGAAAGTTAATTGGTTGCTTCCACGAGTCAACAGTTCAATGGCATTTTCTTGATTCTCAACTGGAGAAAGAAAAGAAAAAGAAAAGCCATTGGCAAATGGATCAGGAAAAGCAATTGGCAAATACCTTTTTAAAATCCAATTTAAAAAGTGCTTTTAAAGTGCATTTAAATTACTAATTCATTGCTACTTTTAATGACAATTTAAACATGAAATAAATATGATTTATTAATGCGCAATTTTATTGTTAAATATAACAACATTTTTAAACACTAACTAAATAAACACGTTAAATGTGCTTTTTATTTGTCCATTTATAAACTGACTTTTAAAATTAATAGATTGATAATTTATTCCTTCACTCTTTTGTAAATGGCACTCCTCCTAGGCTTCCATATTACAAGTGCAAAGTATATTTTTGTGTACACTCCTCCTTTCATTTAGAGCTGTATGTACAACAAACTCACTAGAAATTATCATTTCACTAATGAATCAAAGTTTCCTTTACCACTCATTTGTACGCACAAATCTAATGTCATCGGATTGGCGCCCTTATCTAAATACTCTGAATCATTAATGTGAATCTTGAATTATATATTTTGTTTACAGTCCATTCATTTAAAGATTCAGTTTAAATAAGTAAGTAAGCATCTAAGAAGTTTGGTGCACATACCTAAGTGATGTCTTTATTTTATAACTTGCAATCATTTAGAACTGAAATTCAGCTGTTTTTTTTATGTCTTTTAATCTCTTGGAGATGGGAAAAACTGCGGTCCCTTGGTTCACATAAGGTCACACATAAGTAATAATCCCATGCAAATGTTTAATGCACTGTACATTCCAAACACATTGGTAAATCATGATCACCAGGCACTCTGTGAGCTTCAAACTTGCTTTTTGATGTAAAAAAGTGAATGAGAGCTCTGTTTCACAGACAATTGCATTCCCAATTTATTGACATCCTCTTAGTTACAGGGAAACATGGGTGAAACCTATCATAAATGAATGCATATTTAAAAGAAACTTGTGTTTGCTTTTGCAGATATATTTTGAAAGCATAAAAATCTGTATTAATCAATATTGAGGGCTGAAAAATGTTCCCTTCAAATTTTCACTGAGTAAGTGTTTAGCATTTTTGAAGTAGACTGTATCTTTTTAATCTCACCAAGGCTGTGCACTTCATTTAAGGCCAGAAATCTGTTTTTGAGTTTAAATTGGGACAGAAATATTTTTTGTCCTGGTGACATTTTAAAGGAGACCTATTATGCCCCTTTTTGCAAGACGTAATATAATCTCACGTAATATAATCTCAGGTGCCCCCAGAATGTGTCTGTAAAGTTTCAGCTCAAAATATCCCACGGATCATTTATTATACCATGTTGTAGAGTAATTGCCTCTTTTTGGTTGGAATCAAAAACATGCTGATTTCGTGTGTGTCTCTTTACATGCAAATGAGCTGCTGCTCCCCGCCCCCTTTCTGGAAGAGGGCTGTGCTTTTACAGCTTGTGCTTTGGATACTACAGCAACAACAAATCAGAACCAATATGACTGACAGCGTAAATAGCGGAGTTCAGCCATATATGTAAGAATATATGTATATCTGGTCTCTGTGAATACAATCAGAGACAAAGGTAACTGACAGTAAGTGTTTTCGGGTTCAAAATTGAAAATAATGACATAGCTCTGGTCTCCGTGAATACAATCAGAGACAATGGTAACTTTTTCTGCATTAGCCGTGGAATCAGTTAACAAGCACATTCGGAAAGGCGATTTGCAAACATTCACAAAATAAAAAGTGCGATACTTACATCTTCAGGATATAAAGCTGGACCACGAACAGTTGGTACTGATCCATGCTTGAGAATAATTTTTTTTTTTTTGAAAATCCTGTTTTATATTGACACTCATTCACAAAGCAGTCCGGTGTAAAATGATTTGCACAAACATAGTACATGAAGATTCTTATGTTCATTTTTACAGCCAATAACAGAACACTTATGACGCTTATGAAGCTGAGACATTAATCTTCCCACTGTAGCTGCTCCAGTGTGGGAAAAAAATGGCGGACTGTGTGTAGATCACTCGGGGGAGGATCTATGATAATAGGGTGGAGTCCGTCACCAGTCGTGGGCGAGGCTTGCTCTGACGTGACGCCACTTTAGAGCAGAAACGAAAACCATTCATTTTGACAAACTGTTTTTGATTAATAGATATTTAAGACAATGTAGGGTGGTTGTGTACACATACTGCCAATTTACATTTATGTACAAACACCATGTAAAAGTAAATTTTTGCATAATAGGTCCCCTTTAAAGTTTCTAAAATCACTGAAATGTCTCAGAAGTGTCTCGGTCAATGCTTTTTTTCTGCAAATCAATGCACATTTTAGGCCCGAATCCCAAACCAGATTAGATTAGATTATCATTATCTATAAACTTCTCAAACAAAAACTAGAGTGCATCCAACTTCACCTAGCTTTCCACTTCAGAGTCCTGCTTGAGAAGATCTATTCTGAATTAATAGACTAGGTTTTAAAAATATTTTGTATATTGAACACCCATTTGGATAAATGTGTGTTAAAATAACATTGTTGCTGTCTGACCTTTCATAAATGTGAATGGTTAATGCATAGATGACCACAGATATTATGACGTGAATATATTTAAAGTGTTTTGTTTATGATATTAAATGAAAGTAGCTAGCATCACCAAACGGAATTGCAAAAATAATGGCGGTTGCCTGAACACTTCCCTGTCTTCCACTGGTTGAACAAACTTCCACTGGTTGAATCCAAACACCCCCCCCCCCCCCAACATACTTTTGTTTAAGACTATGCCAAAGCCAATGTTGGGTTGGTTGGGAAGCTCAAACAAGCATAGCAAGGTTTAGATCGTGCTACTGAGCTAATTTTTAAACATTTTGGGGGGAATCAACCAAGTTTCCAGTATCGATATAAATATGGGATAGGATACATTTTTTAATGTTGAAAAAAAATCACTTTTACATATGAAATAGTAACATTTAGTACTTGGTGCCAGCTGAAGAAATTAGTCATAGAGCCAAGAATCAAGAGAATATACTGACCACAATCAGCGGAAATTAATTTCACAAGTAATGATAAATTCCTCTGCTTGCTCTGATGTGCATGCAGTTATTTGTTTCCTGCAGGCAGATGGCACATAATGTCCATCCAGGTCATTCATTGGCCCTAATCGCTCTCTGCTTTTGTTGTCATTTATATGCTGATTAATCAGTAGCACTCTATTAAGATCCAGACTTTCTTTATTGTCGAATGAAAAATAACACATTCACTCTCTGTATTTTTATGGTTCCTTGACTTAAACAAGGGTTGGCTCTTGCCAAAAAAAAGAAGAAATCTGTTACAGAGTCTACCCTAAAGTGTCTGGCACTGCTGTAAGGAAGATATTAAAAAGTGCCCTTTAATCAGAGGTAGGGAGGTGAGAATGATTGGGGGGGACTATGAATCACCCACCCTGAGGAGAAACAAGTCGAGTTCGGGCGGCTTCATTTAGTTTCTGTCAACGTAATGGTCATCGGTCAGTCTGGTACCTCTCCAAACTGCGATGCATCGCCATGATTTACATGCTGTATAATTGGATGGAAATGGTTCTGATGGGCCTCTGTCACACAGTTTGTTCTCTTAATATTTTCTTGGCTCCCCTTGGGTGTCTCGGTGCTAAATAGAGTCTCAGAACCAAAAGTAACCACACTAATTTCTTGCAAAACACCTCCTCTGTATATGGGCATTAAATGCCAGTTAAGAATCCATCATTCTTAGGGTTGCCAAAATCAGGGCATCGGTTTCAGGAACTCCAGTTGGAGGATGTAAAATGTTTTTTACTTTCCTTCCATTTCATTAAAACAGAAAACATTTTACATAATGAGATATCTTGAATTTGGGATATTGAACTTGTTTTTGACTTTGAAAACCCCCATCTTTTTTAGGACAGGAGGACTTTTTAGATTTGTGGTCCTTGACTTATTTTAGCTTCTGTTTTTGTTATAGTTTTATCTCTTTATAAAGGCTACAAAAAGTCTGGCTTGTGCTTTAAGGAGGAGGGTGGCCTGTGGGTTCAGATGACTATATTTAATACATCTTTTGAGCACTTTTGTAAACTTTATAAAGTTATAGTGGCAAGGTTTGCCTGGTGGGTATTGACAGTTTGACCCCTGCTTGTAGGTGCTGTAACTCCTCCATTATGGTGAAATAAAAGCATTTTTCTCCGTTGACAGACATTTAAAGTAGCCATTCAAAAGTATATATATATATTTTTTTAGGGCTCTTAAAAGTGTAAAATGGAGCGTTCCCTGTCTGATGCCTTTCACATCTCAAATTCTGAATAGGCACTTGTAAAGGGCTTTGAATGGTATGCCTTCTTGTGGTGCCATCAGCCAATCAGTATTGTCAGAACATAATTTTTCTGCAGCTCCAGAGTGTCACATGGCATTTACAGCTCAAACCAAGTTGAAGACGTATCTTTTCTTCCTAGCTTTTAATCAATTTTAGAAGTTGTATTTTGTATCTGTGTCTGTTTAATAATATTTTATATGTTTTCTGTGTTAATCGACTCTGTACAGCACATTGGTCAACACTTGTTGTTTTAAATTGTCCTGGGTGTGATAGGCCAACAAAATGGCGTCCAACACCCAGTGGGACAGCCTCTTTTTGGAGACAGCGTTCCCTTTCTGCTCTCCCCCAAAGCAGACAAAGAGCTGCTCAGAGCGTCTGAAGCTCTGGGTGCGTTCCAGGTAGGCACGCAAAGCACGTACCGGACACAGCAGTGAGGGGGCTGGGTCTGCCTCCTCCTGGGGCAGTGCTTGCAGGTTCACTACCTGATCTCTGAAGGTTGTGGTAGGAACCTTGGGCACATAGCCTGGTCGAGGTCTTAGGATCACATATATGTCTGCCGGACCGAACTCCAGGCAAGTGTTGTTAGTAGAGAACGCTTGCAGGTCCCTGACCCTCTTGATGGAGGCGAGCGCGATCAGCAGGGCTGTCTTTAGGGAGTCCAGCTGATTCTAGCGGCTCGAAGGGGGATCTCTGAAGACCACGGAGAGATCGCAGGAGGGAAACAGGTTTGGCCAGGAGGGATTTAGCCTCCGGGCACCTCTTAGGAACCTGACGATTAAGTCGTTCTTACCCAGGGACTTGCCGTCTACTGGGTTGTGGTGAGCTGCGATAGCGGCAACATACACCTTCAAGGTGGAAGGGGACAGCCTCCCCTCCAACCTCTCCTGTAGGAACATGAGCACTGACCTAACTGCGCACCTCTGTGGGTCTTCTGCCCGGGAAGAACACCAATTCATGAACAGACGCCATTTCAGGGCGTAGATTTGCCTGGTAGGGGCTCTGGCTTATTTGAACGTGGCTACGACCGTGGGTGGCAGACCAGCTAGATTTTCCGCGTCCCGTCCAGGGACCAGATGTGGAGGTTCCAAAGGTCTGGATGCGGATGCCAGAACGTGCCCCGTCCCTAAGAAAGAAGGTCTTTCCTCAGGGGAATTCGCCAGGGAGGGGCTGTCGTGAGGAGTACAAGGTCCAAGAACCAGGCCTGGGTGGGCCAGTAAGGATCCACAAGAGTGACATGTCCCTCGTCCTCCCTGACCTTGCACAGCACCTGTGCAAGAAGGCTCACTGGGGGAAATGCGTACTTGCGCAGCCCCACTGGCCAGCTGTGTGCCAGTGCATCTGCCCCGAGGGGAGCCTCTGAGCGGGTGTACCAGAGCGGGCAGTGGGAGGCCTCTCGGGAGGCAAACAGGTCTAACTGGGCCTTGCCGAACCGTCCCCAGATCAGATGAACCGAGTGGGGGTGAAGCCTCCACTCTCCGCCAGGCAAGCGTTGTCATGACAGCGCATCCGCTATCACATTGAGGTTGCTGGGGATGTGAGTGGCACGCCATCTAAGGGAGGGCGGCAAATTAAAATTATTTAAAAACAAAAGATTCTGCTCCCGGCCCTCCACCGGGGGACGGAGCGTTCTTACCACTTCCGGAGCTAACATCTCTGTCACTGGGTCGTCCGTCTCAGGAGTGCCTGGGAGCCTTACGGGTCCGAGAGACGGGGGGGCATCTGCTTCCTGCGGTGTGCTCGACACTGGTGCTGAGAGATGGGCCCGGGTTGAGGCGGAGCAGATTTCTTGGCCGCATTGGGATGCCCTGAGAGCACTCTACCGCATGCAGGAACTACACAGGGGTTGAATGGCATCTTTAAAAAGATGCGTCCTGAAAAGGACGTTCAACGCCGCTGTGTATTGCTCTTTCAGAGAATTAAACTCTTTTACAGAGAAAATTACTCTTTATAGGAAAAACTCTTTTAACTCTGCACTGTCGAAGCGCCCAGGGGCAAACTGCACGCCGTGCAGAGAAGAGAAAAGCCGCTGAAGTGCGCCGTAGATCCAACAGCAAAGCAGAGCGTCAGAGGATAGAAGCAGGAAACTTTATATCCGTATCTGGGGGCGGGGTATGCAAATACTGTTCGCCAACTCTCATTGGCCTTTTTTCATAGATCAGAGGCATATTCGGCGCTCAAGAGAGACCCCTAGTGTCGCTTCTTCGACACGACGTCGAAGTGAGCGACAGACGGGGAACAATATTTAAGTAATTTTTTACTATAATTTACACTTTCACTTCCACATTCTTCTTCATTTCAATGTCGGGACTGGTAGAAGGTGAAGATTTATAAAATAAAAAAAAGGTCTTAAATATTGATCTGATTCTCACACACACTTATTATATCTCTGCTGAAGACATGGTTTAAACCACTGGAGTCATGTGGATTATTTTATGCTGCCTTTATGTGCTTTTTGTAGCTTCAAAGTTTTGGTGACCATTAACTTGCATTGTATGGACCAACAGAGCTGAGATATTCTTCTAAAAATCTGAATTTGTCTTCTGCAGAAGAAAGTCAAACACACCTGGGATGGCATGAGTGTGAGTAAATGATGAAAGAATTTTCATTTTAGCTATACCTTTACGACAAGTTTTACTTGTACAAGTCAAAAAACACAACAGGTGGGTTAAATTCTTGGTTGTATAACTGTTTTCTAAAAGCAACATCACACTTGTTGTATTGAACATCAGCTGAGCTGTGCCTAATAATCTACTGCCAAACCACAGCCACATTCAGTAAAATAGCATTCTTGCTTGTGTGATATTGCTGAAATATGTTCTGTGCACTTTTGCGGGCACCATCTATAAAGGGCAACCTTGATACAACCCTTCTGGCTGGAGGCTGATGGTGTTTGGTGGGGCACTGAAGGAGATTACCTCCAGTTTTTATTTAGTCGCCAAATTGATCCGTGTGAACTTTGGGCTGACATTAATGATTGCAGGACTCTGTCTCTAAGCTGCTCGCTCCAGCACAGGGCGCTATCTGAAATCGATAGGGGCCTCTGTCCCTCACTCTCTCTTTCTCTCTCTCTCACTCGCTCGCTTTCCTCTATCTTCGTTTTTTCTTCCCAGAGCCTGAGGTGCTTTTTTCACATAAGGTGAGAGCCCATGTTGTGGCCCCAGTACTGAAGTGTGTCATCTTTTCCACACTCCTGGTATCCCCCTGTCGCAAGCCGGTGATCAACATGATGGTCCACTCTTCTCTCAGCCAGACAGTTCCCTGTGGTTGTTTTCATTCTCTGTGGCCTTTTTTCTCTCACCACTTCAGTTCCCTACAATTTAGGCAAAACCTGACCCATATGCACATTTTACATTTCACATTTATATTTACTTAGCTATTTAAATGAGGAAATACCATATATTTATTTTGCTTTTTATATAAAGCTAATTAAAATTATTTATAAACTAACTGTAACCCTAACCATAAGGAAACCTTTTTACATATTTAAAATAACTATTTTCTTTATTTACTGTATTAATAGATTTTCCCATGAAGGACATTCCTGAAGATCCATTAATGGAGATTTTGTGAGATTTTTGTGCAAACTATAGTGGATTATGTTCACACAAACACGTTTTTTTTTTTTTTTTATTACGGAGGGGGCTTCCCATTGATTTTTATTGTTGTATAAAATGGAATTGAATTATTCCAACAAACCCAACATTTTCATTATAAACCTGTGTCCCCTGTGCCTTTAATGTCTGGTCAATTACATACTAATTTGCTAATATATAAAAGCACAAGAATATTGTGTTGAAATGACTTTGCAAAGTAATCTTTTTAAGTCAATTATTTAGAAATACATTTGTGCCATTGCTTGAATTAATTTTGATGTTGTTTATGCAATATATGCAATGAGCAGTTTCATTTGAATTTGGCTGAAAAGTTGAAAAATTACCTAGAATCATACATGACAGATTAATCTTGTTTTCATTAAGGGAAACATAGAGACAGGACAGTAAAAGCTCAAACATTTTAGCAGTTTCATAACAGCGTTGATCTCTCATTTATATTCATGTCATAATCCCAGAGGAAAAATGTGCTGTTCATGTCTCCTTGCCAAAGTTTAAAAAGGATGAGCGTATCAAAAATTGCATCTGAACGTCATTGTCACCATGTCGTTGCGTTACAGGAAGCGAGAAGAAATTCCTACAATGATCTGTTGATGCACCCCACTCTCACAGCGAGAAAATGCAGAACATCAAAATGTATGTTCTGTTAGACTGTAATATAGCCATGTATGAACACAGAATAATGAAAAAAGAACACAATATGAAGACAGATGGAAAGAGTAAATGATGTAGTGAATGCCATCAAAATGTGTGATATATAGTAAGTGTAATGCGCACGTATGGCACAGGTGTAGGCCACCCTGCAGTTTGTGACTCAATGAGATTTACTGCAGAGGGATACACCAGATACCAAGATACCACGTTCACTCAGAAGCCAGTGTTTGCAGCTGAGACAAGGGGAAATGATCATCCGAGACAAATGTGCAGTTGAACAATTATGAACTATGTATTATCTTGTTTGTTGCAGAAAAAAATTAAGAAAACAATAACAAATATCAATAACAGTTTCACATAAACAATTTGTTCTGATGACAAAACAAATGACTCTTTATGGCAAATAGATACAATTTTATATTCAGGGTTATCTATTGTTATGCTAAATATTTTCCTATTTATTATTTAATTTTAAGTTCCTAATATTCCTATTTAGTTTTACTTATACTAGGTTTCAGCTCTAGTTTTATTTATATTAAATTAATTATAATTTACTTTGATTATTTCCTCTCCTTTACATCAATTATAGCTCAGTTTCACATACTGTATGACAAATTCTATTCAATGACATTCAACATAACCTTTGAATTATTACCATTTAGAACTCTTCTTGAAAAACAATAAAATAAATTAAAACAGAGGACAATTATTATTATTTTTTTTATTTATTTCGAGCAACATAATATCACAAAACTATGCAATAAGACAACATATTTGTTGAAACAAAACTAGGCAATAAAACAACATATTTTTTACGCAATAAGACAATTTATATACACCAAACTTAAACAACATAAATCCATCTATTGCTCAAAACGGAGTGGGCAGAAGTCAAACTTATTTAAACCCACCCCGGTTAGTTACAGTTAGCAGGAAAAGAAAAAGAAAAAAGAGAAAACAAAGGTAGCTGCTTCCTTACTTATACCAACTATGGTAATCATAATACATAGTTAAGAATACATATATACAATCACAATAATACCAACAATGGTAATCAGTATACCTACAAGGTAAAATGACACCGCCTATGTATACATGGATTTATCAATGCAATTATTGTGATACCAGCAATGGTAATTAATCAGATTACCAACAGAGTAAGATCACACAACCTATAACTACATGAATACCACACTGCTAGATTAAACCCCTTTCTCCTTGTACTCTGACATAACCTTCTGTTTGTAAAGAGCTTTAAATTGATTAAGGCTTTTACATAGCTTGTATTCAGGGCCTAGATTATTCCACAGTTTGACCCCACATACAGACACACAAAAAACTCCTCCTAGTAGTTTTGACCTTTGGTATTAAAAAAATTCCAAAACTCCTCAAACTGTACAATTGCTCACTCTGTTTATATAACTTTTGAATGTTAGCCGGTAACAAGTTATGAAATGCTTTAAATGAGAGTTGTGCCGTTTTGAATTTAACTAGGTCCTGTCATTTAAATAGTTTTGATTTGAGAAAAAGTGGATTTGTGTGTCCCATATATTCTACCTTATGTATGGAGCGAATAGCCCTTTTTTTGTAAGGTGAATAGTGACTGTAAAGAAGTATTATAATTATTTCCCCATACTTCAACACAATAGGTTAAGTACGGTAAGATCAGTGAACAATACAATGTACGGAGTGTATTCTCATCAAGGATATGTTTGGCTTTATTTATTATTGCAAGGCTTTTGGAGACTTTGGTTTTTATGTGTCTAATGTGAGTCTTCCAGGTTAGTTTATTATCTATTGTTACTCCTAAAATTTTTATTTCAGCAACATTTTCAATTTGTATTCCATCAATCTCAATCGCTGTATCTATTTTTTTCTTATAATTACCAAAAAATATAGCTTTTGTTTTAAGTTTAACGATAATTTATCCATCCATTTTTTAATATTCCGTAATTCAGTATTTACAACATTAATAGTCTTCTCATAGTTGTCATCACAATAGAAAATGTTAGTATCATCTGCAAACAAAACACACTTAGATATTTTAGAAACATTAAATATGTCATTGATGTACAAGTTGAATAAGCTAGGGCCCAACACTGACCCCTGAGGGACACCACAAGAAACTGAACAACGATCAGATAAGAACTCACCCATCTGCACATATTGCATTCTGTCACTCAGATAACTTTTTACCCATTTTCCAGCCACCCCACGTATCCCGTACCTATCTAATTTCTTGAGTAGTATTGCATGATTGATGGTGTTGAAGGCTTTTTTCAAATCAATAAATATTCCAATGGAAATTTTTTTATTATCCATTGCATTTGTTAATTCTTCTATTACATCAATTATGGCCATGGATGTAGATCTTTTGTTTCTGAATCCATATTGACCTTCATTAATCAATTTATATTTTTCAACAAATTTCTCTAATTGAGTATTGAATATTTTTTCTAATATTTTTGAAAATTGAGGTAGCAATGAAATTGGTCTATAATTAGTAAAGTTGTGATTATTTCCATTTTTGAATGAACAATGAACAATGAAAACAAAAATCACAAAGTCACAATGCAGTGTTGCTATGTGAAGACTTTGATCCAGAATAGGATATAATTCTTGCTCTTCAATATTTCAGCAAAAGAATGCATAGTCTTACCACTCGGACATTTGGATTGTGAAATGTTTCCGGTGGCCAGTCCACCCCTGATCGACTCCAAAGTGCATCGGCCCACTGGGAAAATGCCAGATTGCCTGTCCAGCCCTGCTCTCAATATAACTCTTGTTACTCAATTGACTTTCCTATTTTCAAATATATCGATCTATTTATTTATTAACTCTGATCTATTTATTTATTCACTCTGATCTATTTCTATTATTTCTAGTCTTAGAGATGATGCACGCAATCTCTCCAGCAGCTGATGTTACCCCAAAAATGCAAGAGCAGAATCTAGCAGCCTGGAATGACGCAACTCAAACTACAGGAAAAGGAGGACTTAACCTTAGTTTCGCACATTAAAAAAATTATTTTCCGTTTGTTGCATTAATTATTAGTTTCCTCCACAAAACAACACACTTTCATTTCAGAAACATTAAAAATAAAAACATATAAACATGTATATATGCGTATTCTAATGTCCCTTTTTTTTCACAGTATTCAGCATGGTTACAGTAACCTGGGTTACAGAAGCTTTATTTTTCCCATAAATTATCATATTAGTTTTGTTTCCCTTTTTTACCATCTGCAGACACACACACACACACACACACACACACACACACACACACACTTAGCTACAGTATCTAAATGGTGACATACCATAGATTTCTTTTTTATATGTACAATGTTTATTATTATTATTATTACGGGCTAATTTAGATTTAGTTTTAAAGAGAAAAAGATTTATTGAATGAAGAATAGCATCTTTCTCAGCTTGGATAAGCAGTGACATATTCACATTTCACAGTGCAGATACTGTGGACAGAATGTGATCAAATCTGCACACTTAATATTAGTAAAATGGGCTAAAGCCTACAGTCTAATATTAACATTAGATTTTTATCACATTATCCTAAAGCATTAGCAAAATAGCAGATATATAATGTTGTATTGAGCCATATGGAGCTCTCACTCCCACTCAAGACCACCATTTGCTCATATGCTAACAGCCCAAACCAATATGAAGCACAGAAGTTAGATCATCCTCGTCTCTCCGGGGAAATTACATTTCCACAGGCAAATTACATTAAACAAGCTGACAAATTTATGGCTGTTAGTGTGAATGAAGTGAAGGCAAGGAGTAAAAGAATATTAATGGCTATTATTTCTTGCCTACTCCTCAATCCTTAACAAGTCATATGACAATATTTGTTTAGAATGTGGGATTGGAGGTGCCACACCTTGAAGTGACTATTCCTTCCATTGAAGACATTTTTGATGTTGAACAACCTTCTTAAAAAAATAATGAAAGAAGGAAGAGGCAGTGGGTGTACTGAGAAGGATGGAGAATGTAAAGAAAGACAGGGGAAGAGAGGAGGGTGTAGAGAAAGTGAGCTTCTACCTACCAACCTCGGATCTCCATGTGATAGCTGGGGAAGAAAATTAGTTGGTAAGATTAGCAGATCTCACTTATTTCCAGCCACTAGCTGACAAAAGAACATATGAGTGGGGAGAAAAGCAAGTGACTGCGGTTCTGTTTACAGAAAAATCAATGAGGTTTAGATTAAAGGAAATGTGCACAATGTCACCCAATTGCTTAGACTATACAGTATGTGTCTCATGACACTTCCCTTGCTGTGGTTTGGCCAACTCAAAGGAAAGTCTTGTTTTTTTATTACTGTTAGCTTGCTAAATCACCTTGTAAGTTCATGGTGTCAAGCTGGTTTTGCAACACATCAGAAAGTTCGGAATGGAGCAGTTGGAGCACCTCAGCAGTACCAATCAGTGCAAGCTTCCATTATACATTTCCACCATACAGTTCCACCTCATAATGAATGGGTGAATGGGTTTTGCGTCACTGAGGATTGAGTTGAAATTGCTTTTAAAATTCCAATTTAGTTCCTAAAATTTAATTACATTTGAAATGTGGTAGCAAACAGGATCCAGTGTTGAAATTAATATTTAAAGTTGTAGAAAATTAAAGGTAACACTTAATAATAGGTTCCATTAGTTAATATGAACAACACTAGTTAATATGAACTAACAATGAACAATACTTAAACAGCATTTATTAATCTTGGTTATCCTGTTTATATACGCAATTCCCCTGCACGCGGTAGTGACGTCCAGTAATCTTTCTTATGTCTTGTACCTAATGTGGATAAAACCTGAAAAAGAAAAATACAAATAAATAAATAAATAATAAATGAGGAAGAAAAAAGAAAGAATAATATAGTCTAATTCATATATACATCTTTGTGGAAATACAAAAATGTTGAAATGCAAAAATGTATTATTGATTCTAAATTATTTATTTCTCTATTTATTATATTCTGCATTTCTTATTATTTCTTCCTCCAATTTTATAATGGAGTGTTCCGTTTATCCCTACTGGTTGATTGATCATAGAGTACATATTTTAATGATTTTTTTTTTTTGGTACTTTACCTGCTGCTGTGAGCACCGCAAAACAGTTAAATCATGGTACGTAGGTATAAAATATGGTATTTATGTCTATGGCTTTCATTCATCCAGGGTTTCAGAATATACGATACAGATGTTACAATTGGACTTCTTTTCTCAATGTTTGAAGAGATTTCACCACTCATTTGTGGAGTTTCATGTGGTCATTAATGACATTAATAATAAATGTTTTCAAAATTTTAATTTGTATTTATTTAATATATAGTCTTCAATTGGACCCAAACATCAATATATAATACATAATCAATATATTTAAATTTCAATGTCAATAAATATTTGTATACAGTTATTATTATAGCTAACTTTATTTAGCTAAAGTTAGCCATATTGAAGAGATGTGTACCTAATCAATTGAGAAAAGAAATCTATATTTAAAGGAATAAATTAGTCAAGATTATTTATGCAATAATTAATGTTTTGATGTAAAATTTGTTCTGGACTAATTACACGTTTCTGTTTTGTGACAGTATTGAATTTCTTTGAATTACAATTCATTAAATTCCTCTTCCTGTCATTCAAAATCAAAGTCAATGTCCTGTGTGATGTGGCCAATTTAATTCACATTCCAACTCATGAATAGGCAAGGAGCTGATTCTTAAATTCTAAAGTTTGCCCAATTCTGCTGCTCTGGTCTTTAAATGTTACCGACTTGAGTAGTTCATACTGACTTTGACATTTTCCTAAGGACAGAGTTGCACACCAGTCACAACTTTGTTAACCTGACTGTGGAAACAGGCTTAGTAAGAAGAGCGGCGAACTCATTTATGAGATATGCATATTCCATATTTAACAGAGCAGAGGAAAATGTCCATTCCAACTCCAGGCTAAGCGGAAAGAATTCAAAAGGGGGAAAAAATACTAAAAGTATGCAAAAGTTATCCTTTTGACTGTCCCTTGGTTTGCAGGAGAGTTTAATAATTCAATATTTGTTTCTTCTTTTTTTAATATTAAAATGCTGGATGTATAATTCATAAAAGGACCAAGGGTTAGTAACCCAATTGAAGTGCCTCTGCAGATCCAATTTGCAAGTCTTTAATTTGTGGACACAATTAACT
Organism: Moxostoma hubbsi; assembly: GCA_032164185.1. NCBI lineage: Eukaryota > Metazoa > Chordata > Actinopteri > Cypriniformes > Catostomidae > Moxostoma > Moxostoma hubbsi. The sequence continues at coordinate 14,487,951 of JAVLUX010000012.1, read as the reverse complement.
TTCGCAAACCAGATGAGGATGGGGAAAAGAAATTCTAGACAACAATTACTGAAATAGGGTTATTTTTTTATTTAATTTTTTTATTCATACAGGAGTTTAAAGTAGGCCTATTTGTTTTAGAATGATAAAAACCTAACTGGCCAGAAGCAGATGTCTGTGATGGTAGTGTTCTGCACAACTGTGCTCCTCAACATTTGTTCTATGGACGATAAAAAAAGCAAACTATGTGAATAATTCTTAGTATCACATGCAGAACACACTCATCAAGCAGTGTTTGTGTTTATCAATCTACCTCAAATGTATATTTGATTGAACCATGAGGAACATTGTCTTCTAAATGGATAAACGTAATTGTAAATGTCTTGCCTAAATTGGAATCAGTCCAGAATATAAAATCATAATACTTTCATACAGTGGCCTAAAAACATAGTTTGACACATTTGGACACTTAAAGTTTCACAGTGCATTTAATTATGCTTCAATGAATTATTCCCTAAAGTTTGCCACCATTTCGCAGAGCCAGACAAGTAATTCCCTAATTTAAACAGAGGGCTGGGCTGCCTCCCCCGCTGCACTTAGGACTCATTTTTCGCAGATCAGCCAATTTATCAGAGGCTTTATCCTGCAGAGAATACTGGTGTGCTTCCAGTTCATTTTGTGATAGACATGTAGAAAGATCTAATCGAACGCATTGTATCACCAGGATTGACACTCAGGTGCAGCACTCTGATTCTGAGTCTGAACAAGGGTTGGTGCATTTATGGGAAATTCATTTTTGCAGGTGTTTTCAGAAGAGTAGAAAAGAGGTTAGGGAATTGCTTTTTGCTTAATCGGTCAGTAGATCATAAATATTAATCTTGAATTTTCTCTGTCATTTTTCATTCACTCTCAGACCTTAAGTTTAATCAAACTATACATTTGGCATACAGAAATATGGACTAGAAAACGTAACTGAAGATTGTATTTGAATTATGGATTAAAGGGCATCTATTATGCCCCTTTTCACAAGATGTAATTTAAGTCTTTGGTGTCCCCAGAATATGTCTGTCAAGTTTCAGCTCAAAATCCTGACAGATCATTTATTATACCATGGCGAAAATGCCAATTTTTGGGTGGGAATAAAAACTAGCTGTTGTGTGTATGTCTTTAAAAGCAAATGAGCTGATGCTCATTTTGACATCTCTGCTTTGGATAACTAGACATCATAAGCAATATGACTGACAGCAAAAATAGTGGTATTCAGCCCAATATGTTTGAACCGGAGTCAGACACTGATGAGGGAGAGACTCCATCAGAAGTAACATCTTTGAGAATGAACCTGGAAGTTTCCGAATGGTTATTTGATAGATAGATTTTTTCAGCAGTTTCGCAAGGATGGATGAGCAACACAAATGCTGTTACAACGTTCGCTATGCACTATTACGAAACAACACAAACAAACATGTCCGTTGGCAGTGTCCGTAAACAATCGTGGGCAGGGCCTGTACAAAGTGACGTCACTTTGTACCGAATCTGTGAACGGCTTGTTCTGAGACAGTGATTATGATTAATGGGGATTAAAATAAAGGACTGGGTGGATTTTTATCATTATTGGGTGATTGTGTACACACACTGCCAACACACATTTATGTTCAAACACCATGCAAAAGTGAATTTTGCATAATAGGTCCCCTTTAAGGCATTTGGTAGGTTGATTTCACCTAAAATTTTAACACTGTGGTTCTGTGGTTCAGCGGCTCATCCAGACCAACACAGCAACATTGGCTTGACTAATGGTGTTAGTTTGGGAAGGGGCTACCTGTTTGTACAACCAATGCAAGATGGAGTTTTCTGTGCAATTTGTTTTTAAAAATTCCCAGAATGCACTTTAAAAACCAGGGAGCATCGTTGCTCACTATGTTTTCTTATCAGAAGCACCGTCATGTCTTCTAAAGTCTTTCAAGTCTTTAGAAGATGAGCATAAGTGAAAAACTATTAAGCGAAAGCCTTATTTTCTCTTTAAAAGAGATGCTGTTTATAATGTCATCCACAATATAAGGGATACAATCTTTTGAAGCTAGAACAACCTTAAAAATACACTCCTTTATATTTGTATTTCTCTATTTATGTAATTTATCTTTCATAATAACACTGTACATTTGAATATCTACAACAAATATGCACAGCAGTGTCATTTATACAGCAATATTGTTGGTTAATTCTAGCTGTGCTTTAATAGTCAAGCTCATAATCGAGTCGCAGAGAATGAGTCATAAGAGTCCCAACGTTCAGTGGATGAGCATCTTTGGCAGTGCCCAAATTCGTATTTAGGATGTACTGATTCACAACATCTTGGTTGAGAGATGCACCCACACTTTTGGACAGCCTTAATTTAAATGCATGTTCCTATTAAATTCAGAATAGAGGCAGATTAGCTACAGAAATGTTACATACATTTATTCTTATTCAATGTGGTTGCATTTATACCTCAAGAATAAAGGAAACCTACAGTGTGTCATGCACACTGAACTACTATTTTGATTTGTGATCTGTGATCTCTCTCTGTACTGCAGCCAATTTTTAAAGAAGAAAGTCTCTGCTCCATGCTGATATCTGTTTTCCTTGCTATTGCAGTCAATGTAGATACACTATGCTGGAAAATAACTACACACCCTGAACACACAGACTCGATTTGATCACTTGCAAATAGCAGGGTGTACATTGAGTCCCCGAGATCAAATTTGAAATACAGATTGGAAGTGTTGACATAGACCAAGTTGCCTAGTAACCGTTTCATCTCGGTTCCCTCTAAGTGTTCTAAGTGTTTGATGCTCCTCTGTTATGAATCTGTTTATGCATGTACATACTCTTTCTGAGGATGTAGGAACAATTTTCACCATCAAACATTAAACCTCACAACTGGTCCTAGATCAGTGTAGAGCAGAAAATTGCACTAGCACCTCTTCTTTGCAGAATGCAAATGTTACTATGTTTCTTGTGTTTATTTTTACCCACCGGATAAAAGTACAGTAACATGGAGATAGAAACTGATCAGTAAGATGTTGGGCCACATGTACTCAAATAGGAGACAAAGACAGGCCTACATACAGTCATAAAGCCTGACTGCAGCCTGTAGCAACACTCAAAGCCTTATAACAACAACAACGGCGCCAAAATCAAACAAAGGGAGTACAAAACAGACTACAGATCCTGATCAAGCCTTGCACACTTTACACCTAAGTGTGAAATTCTGAAGGATTGAACTTAACTCTTATTGGATGAAACGCACGACAGAACACATCACTCAACCATGACTTAATCGAGAGTATAAAACCCAGAAATTCTTTCTAATCTTTGCTTCCAGCGACAGTATGTGCCACGTCTAGTTGCAGCCCTCCTGCTTGCAGGTGTAGCCTTGTTGCCCAAGTAAGTAACGTACATACCTGAACTTTGGCCATACAATCTCCATCTCGCTGGAAAAGCTGAGATTTCACCGTGTTCCACCCAGATTCGCTAACGGATCTGAAGGAGATGGCGAGCGGTCCGCATCTTCACCCTTTTTCCTGCAGAAGAGAAGAAAGAAGATTTCTCTTCTTCTTCAACTGAGTCGCCTGCCGACAGAGCAAGGAAATGGCCTCCCGGCATCACCTGAGCTTTGAGGAACCGAATCGGAGTCAAACGATGGACGAACACACATTATACCTACGTCCTCATGCGACTCAAGTACGAGGTTTACGTCTGTGCAGAGATAGATTATTATAGTTTTTTATTCTTGTGTATCAAGGTTGTGGCTTGTACAGTTTATGGACTGCCAAGTCCGCTCAATGCTGCTAATAATACTTAAGGTATTCATGCAACTAACTGTTATCATGAATGAGATTTGTCGTCCAACCACGTTGGACTGTTTTTGCATTTCCGCCATTGCAGGTGAGACCTGCACACTGAGTTTATCCATTAAAGAACCATCGACCGCAGCAGACAGGTTACAAGTAGTTCACCGTGACCCTGAGTGATAAAACTAACCAGTGCCTTCTCTTCCGCAATCGCTAAAACCCGCTTCGTTGCCTATCACTCTGTTCTCTCTCTCTCTCTCTCTCTCTCTCGTACTAACCGCACACACACATGACCCCTCACAAATATACTCGCACACACATTTGGCGAGCAGATAACTTGGCACTAGAGCCCAGCTTTGTCCCTAAGTTATTGTACCAGCGGAGACACATGTTAAATGGGCAGACACTATTAACCAGTCTGCTCGCCCACATTCTCTGGCCGGAAAACTTGCGTGACGTACACAAACCACAACTGCCATTTTGTGCCTTCCTTCTCTCCTTACACACACACACACACACACACACATACACCCATTCAAACACACATACCCTCCTCTCATTTATTATATGATTATTTGTTAACATATCTAATCATGTTACTGTTTAGTTTGTAGTTGGAAGTCGGAAGTTTATTGATTGTATTGATTATTAATTGATATTACTGCATTAATAAACTTTGATATACTTGAAAGAGAAGTGCTTTGTTATTGTTTAGCATGCACCTCTGTTAAGGTCTGACAGGGGATGTCAGTGCTTGGATTCAAGCCTTGATTGTTTTCCTTTTGAATGTGATGTTCTCCGGATGTCAACTTTCCTAAGAGAACAGTCTTATATTCAGACTGCTATACTGTCTGGTTATTAGTCCCTGATTCCATGGTGGTGCCATTGCTATATTATTCCTTATAATTGTGACGAAGAGGAGGGTGTGGCGCTTCAAGCCACCAAGAGCCAGAGGACCGTGGCCATCTGCTGAGAAGGGGAGGAGCAGTTCCGTCCACCAGAGGCTGAAGGACTCGCTGCTGTCCACCAGGAGATAGCGAGGTGGTGTCTGCCAGAGGGTGGAGGAGCAGGAGCCGGTGAGAAAGTTCTCTCTCTCTCTCTCTCTCTCTCTCTCTCTCTCTTTGTCTCCACTTGCCCTTTCCCTCTCCCCACACCTTCCCTTGTCCCTTCCCAAGGTTCACAGGAGGCAGGTTGGACCACCGACTGACAGAATGGCCGGAAGAGCAGAGGAAGTCCGGTGGCACCCCAGCCTGAATTGGGTGGGGGAGGAGTGTGACGAGGAAGAGAGCATGGCCGGGCTATGATGGAGCATGGCCGCCATTGAATCAGCTGATCAGCAGGAGAGCGAGATAAGGGTCGGCCGGAGACGCCGGTTCAAGGAGATGCGGCTGTGTTGCATGTTTGTTTATGTTGGTTTTAAATTAATTTATATCATTAAACTTTATACTCAAAGATGTGTATACACCAGAATGTGCAGATGAAATATTCCAGCACTGTAACGTGCCCAAAGAAATCAAACAATCTAAAGTATGAATTAGGTGGCTCTAAATAGATATTTACACACAAAACTATGAACTTGAAACCTGTTTTTGATAAGCTAATGCTTATGAAGCTAAATTTAAAATCAGTATCCACAAAAAAGAAAAATGTGAGTTATGTTAGTAATATAAAATTACAGACGATAATTCTTTCTTTCATTCTTCCTTTCTTTCTTTCTTTCTTTCTTTCTTTCTTTCTTTCTTTCTTGAAAGTTTGAGGCCAATGTCTTACATCCCCCTCTGTCATGAATGCCATAACGACCAGGTTAGTGTCATAAATCTCACTAATTGAATTTGCATGTAGATGCTTAGCTTGATTTAGAGCTCCATTTCGGTGAGTGTGTGAATTGGAATGGATTCAGCTATGGATGCAACATTAACTCTCAGTGCTTTAAATCAGGGCAGTACAGACAGACAGTGGTTGCCGTGTCAGTACAGATGGGCATGTAAAATACATGGGGCCTTTTTGTGTAACCTTGTGCAAAGTAGTTAATGATTCAACCGCTCTGGGAGTTGGAGATGTTCTACACTGTGTTGAATCTAATCCTGTCAGGTCTTTATGATGGATACCACAAGATTTCACTCTGCTCAAGCTACCATGTTCTTTGCTTTGACTCTTGCCTTTCCTCTTCAACAGTGCTGAACCTACAGTATGGAAGTCTGGATACTGTTTCAGATTTAGGAATTCTTCTGTTAAATAACTGTCGCTGTGTTGTGGAGATAGTTAACATAATCTTACTCTGAAATGTCTGGTGGGAGTTTGATAATTTTCCTATATTATCAAAAGTAAAATAAGCAGTTGTACTTTCCAAGAGTGGTTATTAATATACCATAAATTTTCAAAAGCTGTGTTGGTTACAGCAATCTATTCCTAAATGTTTAATTACAGCAAGCCACAAGAGGCTGTGCATTATAGTTATTTCACCATGAATAAGTGGTGTTCTTTGTCACAATGCAAAGCTTATTACTTTTATAAAACGGTGGCAATAAAAATATGATGATAGACACTAATGTTTAAAATATTTAAATGTATTATCAATAGGGCTGGCAGTCGATTAAATCACAATTAATCATATATAAAAATTTGCAGAGAAAGGCCCCCAAATAAAAATGAATCAATTTGTAATGATTAGGGAAAAACTGTGAAAAATGTTGTGCTCCGTGATGTCATAGAATGGCAGTTTATGGTGACCACATCTTCGAGCTTTCAAACAATGCAAAAGTATAATTTAGAAGTTTAATAAATTATTCCATGAGACTCACAATTGTTATGAAAGCATGTGATGAGGTTTGGTGAGAAACAAACCAAACTCTAATTTAAAGTATTATTTAAAGTATCCGTTGACCGACCATTGCTCTCCTCTGCACTTTCATGAGACTGCACAAGAGCGAGATGGGGCGTTCAAATTAAAATTATTTTTTATTTTTTTGAGTTCCCAATCAAACTCAGAGAAAGACAGACAGAGGAGGCTGAAGGCAGCCACATTCACACTGTTTGCCTGATGGCAAAGAACATGTGATAAAAGGTATCTTTACTATGTTAATCAGAGTTGTTGTCCTAACCAGACGTGATGAGCGATGGCACATTCTGTTGATCACTTTGTTTCTATTTTTGGTCCAAAAACTTTCTCATAACAGTATATTGAAGCCTGCATCTCACTAGCTGGTTAAAAACTACTTGTCCAAGAATATTTTCACTGAATGTATCATTCTCTTGATGGCCATTCTCACCACCTCTATCTCTCTCTGTTTGATTGAGTACTCTTTTTAAAACAAATGAGGCTGGGCATAGAAATGCATCTATTATTCAACTACAAACTCCTCAGATATGTTTAGTAAGTTTGGGTCTCTGGTTTGTGTGCAGTTCTGTTGTGTTCTGTTGTTTCTATTGCTGTGGCAGACCTATTTTTAGATAAACAAATGAGTTGTCCTTGAAAACTACTTTTTGTGAGCAGGGGCAGCATGAACTGTTGGTCTTGTGCAGTCTCATGAACGTGCAGAGAATACCAATGGTCGGTCAACAGTTTAACTAAATAATACATTCGATTTCTTTCGGTTTGTTTTTTAAAAAAAAAACCTTATCTTATGCTTTCATAATAATCAGAGTCTTATGGAATAAATTATTAGACTTCTGATTATACTTTTGCATGCTTTTGAAGCTTGAAGAGGTGGTCACCATAAAATACCATTGTATGACATAGCTAAGCACACATTTTTTCACAATTTCTCCCTTTGTGTTGAGACAAAGAAAGAAATTCATATGGGGTTATAATAACACAGGGGTGAGAAAACAATGACTGAATTTTCTTCTTTTTTTTTGTGAACTAAGCCTTAAATAACAATCAATGTACAGTATTTTAACAAAGAAATGAACCCTGAGCACATTCCAGGACTACATTTCTAGTCTCTGCTTTAAATCTTCCCTGGAATCCTTTAAATCTGTTCAGCCCGTCTCATGTTGATGTCCCCCTGCTTATCTCTTCAACCTCCACTCTGCGAGCTAAAACAATAATGGAAAGCCAAAACAAAATCTTTAGGTGAAGAGAAGAGAGCGAGAGAAATAGAAGAAGAGGGGGGAGCACCTGAAATGCTTACTGTTTTATTTATGAAGGCACTGCCTGCCACAAAGGAGACAAACTACCTTTTAACAATGTGAAATAGAATTTTATTTACAAGGCTGCGCTTCCCCTTGCTTCTTAAATGAGATTTCTCAATGCTCCCATTTATATCCCCTGGAATTATCATCTAAATCTCTCAAAGCCGCTTTTAAGAGAAAGCGCAGGAAAGAAAGGGATGAAAGTCTTCTCATGAAACCAGCCATTAGGAATATTTGCAAAAGCTACACCTCTGCTCGTGCGAGTCCGGCCCAATGCCAATTCATTTCTATCAGGGGCTTTTGTTGCTACAGGTTATTTAAAGCTGGAGCTCTATCGTAAGACCGAGGGAGTGTGACCCCTCAGTAAAAGGTTCGCTTCTGGATATCTCCGGTACTGAGAGGCCATCTGGAGAGGAACAGAAGGTTAAAAGTATTCAGAGCCTGTAGCGATGTAAAACGGGGGAGGGGGTGGGGGGTGTTATGGCTCTTGTTGTAATATGGGGGTCAGCCCATGTTGAAAAGAGAACTTAGAGGCATCCCATAAATCAAAAGTGCTCCAGCCAAAGTACAAAGGAAACTTTAGAGCCTCTTGGATATTTGGAGGGAACTTTTCTATGTGCTTTATTGCATCCCAAATACTACTGTGGGCCTGTTGACAAAACATTCTTGAAACTTATATTCTACACATATAATTTGAAGTGTCTTTTTAAGATTTAATTATTTGGACTACAGCAGATACAGTGTCCCTCTCTTAATGCGGGATTTCAATAATTTTCCTATAACTTTGCAAATCTTCTGTGCAAATATTTGTTGCTATCTACCATATTTGCAATTTTTAAAGCAGGGGTCCTTGGTTTTGAACCACCCAAGTCATACTTCATATACAAATGTAAATGGTAACACTTTGCAATAAGGTTCCATTTGTAAAATTAGTTATTAACAACACTCGTTAACATGAACAAAAAATTAACAATACAACATTTATATAAATACAGCATTTACTAATCTTAGTTAATGTTAATTTCAACATATACTGATACAATTGTTTAATCAAAAGTTGTATTTTTTTAACAATAATTAATGCATTATGAATTAACATTAACGAACAATGAATAATTGAACAATATTTGTATTAAATAAAATTAACAAAGATGAATTAATACTGTAAAATGCATTAACTAATGTTAACATATTAAATCTTATTTTCAAGTGTTACCAACTAAACACAAATTTGGACTGTATGAGCCCAATAATATGCAAAATTAGTGAGTCTTAGGTTCCCTATCTGTCACTCACTCGACATTGTGTCGATGTAGTCACACTAGAGCTCATTCTTGGGAGCCCGAGATGCCTCTGATCTTTGATAAAAGGCCAATGGGAATTGGCGAGTGGTATGTGCATGCCACTCCCCCAGACATACTGGTATAAAGGAGGGGGTGTGCATACCGGGCCTCTCCAAGTTGGGCCGGACCTACCATGGGACTTCTCCACATAGCATACTTCCGACTAGTCCTGGCAAGACCATGTGACGTATTTCCACTTAATGCTCCCCCCCCCCCCCCCCAACGTGGACACTGGCATTCCGGTCAGTTTGTGAATTCCCTCTTTTCTTGGGAGAAAAGAAAGAAAGAGAGGAAAAGTGGTGGCTCAGCGGTTAAGGCTCTGGATTACTAACCACAAGGCCCTTGATCCTATCTGCTCCAGGGGCGCCGAATCATGGCTGACCCTGCACTCTGACCCCAGCTTAGCTGGGATATGTGAAAAATAAATAATTTCACTGTATATATGCAGAAATGTATGTATAATGTGTGACAATTGGGCAATTAAATTAAATTAAATTAAAAATTAAATTAAAAGGTATGACTAGGACAAGCCTATCCTAGGGTAGTCGACTCGTCCCCAATTGGGTTGCACGACACACACACTTGCGTCAGGGGAGGTTACGTACCAGCTTGGTGCGCTGGCTATGCGGCACACAGCAGTCTGCCCACCTCACACCACCGACCCACGTAACACAGTTCAGATAGTTGTGCCTTTTTACAGGGGATCCCTAGTGTCACTACATCGACACAACGTTGAGTGAGTGACAGATAGGGAATGTCCTATTACTTTCGTAACCTCCTGCCACAATGCTGAACTACCCGCTGAAATGTCCGAGACCTTATTCTTGGCTCCTCAGCTCAAAACCTGAATGAGCGGTACGCACGTCCCCTCCATTATACCCGTATGTCCGGGAGAGGCGCATGCAAATACCACTCACCAATTCCTATTGGCCTTTTATCAAAGATCAGAGGTGTCTCTGGCTCCCAAGGGTGACCCCTAGTGTCACTACATCAACACAACGTCTCGTTCCCTACATCAGGGAACAGAGTTTACAAAAGTAACCAGGACTTTTCTAATGCTGCTACCACTGATTCACTGCAAAAAACACATTGTGGTCACATTTAACACAATATGCCCATCATCATCCTAATATGGCAAGCTTCCACCAAATGACTCATAAATTTGTACCAAAATACCTAAAATAGTTTGATTGGAGGCACGGCAACAGCAAATGATACATGAAGTGTTTTCTCATACCTTTTAAAGTCTATTTATTTAGATAAGTCTATTTATTTTGCTATCCTAAATATGCATAATTGTATGGTCAGTTGCATTTTATAGTCCCTGCTCTCCGAAACCCCTGCAACCCATTTTTGGGCTTTGATGCACCACTGTATGAACCACTGATTTAAAGGATGAATTACAAATTGTATAGCTACTATTCTTCTTTTCTTCTTTTAGCTTTTACACTCTGAATTTAAGCATGGCAAGGAAAATACCATCTGTGCCCAGCAGGGATTTGATCATATTCCAGTTACAAAGTACTTCAAGAGATGTTTTGCTATTTCTCCAAACAACCAGGAATCTTTATTCTTTTCTTTCATTTACAGCTTTTATCATGAATGGATAATCATAGCATCTGTTTTTATATGAGATGGTGGATGAACTAACTAAAAGCCAAATCAAGTAACAACTTGCTGATTAAATGTAGACCAACTTACAAGCTTATCCCTGTGAATTGATTTTTTTTAAGCACTGCTCTGTATAGGCTACATTAAGTTTGCCTTGTGCAAAAATCTGTTCCTTAATAAGATTTTTTTTTCATGTGGGCCAAGGCTCTTCTAGTCTGATAAGCTAGTTTTGCAATTGGATTGAATATCAACAACAATACACTAAGTTTAAGGTCCACATTTGCATAACGGACACAATTAGGCCAAGGGTGCAAACAAGAAATATGAACACTTCCTCCTGTGATAACCTGCCAGAGCAAACACTGCTTATAATTTGGTTAGCAAATTTGATTTACCACACCAGAGGCAAATAGGCAAATTTAAAAAGTAAACACTAACTTAGGGTCTTTTGTGAGGGTGTTCTTGTGGATTTCTAAGTGTTTGACTTTTGGCTGTGACTGACCTCCAACAAAATGGTGTAACTGAGAGGAAGATACTAAACTAAAATATTGCATTCTGACCTGTAAACTATAAAAAAGTGCTTTATGTTGTAACATTTAAATGACTGTTTTCTTCAAGTTACATTACACCAAACAAAGTACGTTTTATGAGCTAAAAATTGCAAGCTTCCACTTTTTTTTCATTGTAGGCACACTTTGTTCACATTGCACATAAATCTGTTTGTTTTTTATATCTGATCTTTAGAAATGACTGTCTACACTATCATTTAGTAAGTGACACAATTCTTTTGTTCAGACATTGTTGTCAGTACCCGGAATAAAGCATTGTGGGGGTGGGTCGTGTGTCTATCAGTGGGGAGACAGGAAGCAGTAAGATAAGTGATAATTGAAACTCATTTCAGTGACGATGGAGACAGGCTTTAAAAGGCCGGTGGAACGACAGACCGCAAGAGAGAGTCTGAGACACACACTCACACACACACACACACACACACACACACACACACACCCAGACTGAAGCTGTACGCTGAAAAGCTGTTTAAATAATACGATTATTGGGTTTATGTTGACTGTTATCATTGAAGCTGTGAGTAAATTGAAGTTCTTGCTGGAAAGCAGGGCTGGACTGGGAAGAGTAATCATCCTGGGATTTTACATGACTACTGGTCCTAATCTTGTTTTGGTTGGGGGGGGGTGCTCGCTGTCCTATTCGAGGGGCCATTTTGTGGTCTGTTCTGCATAATGCGGCAGCTCATTTTAGCTTATCGTGGCCCATTCGCTGCACATTATACGGCCGACACACTGGCCCGCTCAGTTCTCCTGATAGCCAGTGCGCCCCTGATTGGCCCCAAAGTGCATCGGCCCACTTGGAAAATGCCCGGTATGCCAGATTACCAGTCCAGCCCAAAGCATATTTTGAGTTAAGCCTTGAGAATAAAAGAATACACATGGACTGCGATGCCAGCTCCCGATTCCTTCTTGCCACCCACTCTTAGAACTCCTACACTGGTGCCAAAACCTGGGGTTTGGGAAGAAGATTGGCTGCCATGGACACCTCACTGCTGGGCGAAGTCATCCGTGCTAGCATCCAGGAGACTCACCACCAAGCTCTCCTCACCCAGGAGTGGTGTTTCCATGAACTCCTTCAAGCACAGGCAGAGGATCGGCAGGCCTGATGGAGCTGGATAGCTCCAAGCAGGTCCTCAACCGTGGCCCGGAAGCAGCGATGAATCCGCACCTTGTGCTCACGAAGGTGGGGCCCCAGGACGATCCGGAGGCGTACGTGAGCACTTTGGAACAGTCGGCCACTGCCTCCGACTAGGCGCGAACACAATGGGCCCTCTACCTGCTGCCGTTGCTTATTGGGGAGGCCCAGCTCACAGCACAGCAACTACCCACTGAGGACCGCCTGGGACTACTCAAAGCTGAAGTCGGCCGCACACAGGAACTACATCGCCAGTGGTTCCACTCCCTCACCCTCATCCTCACGCCCATTCACATTTGCCCAGCAGCTCCGTTATGCCTGCCAGAAGTGGGTGCTAGCCAAGGAAGGCTGGACGTGGAGGATTTTATCGATCTGATGGTGCTGGAGCAGTTGTCCATTCGTCTGCCCTGAGGAACGATGGGTCGACTACCATCGCCCCACGTCGGTGGATGATGCTGTCCAGCTGGCCGAAGCCCACATGGTGGCCTGTCCGGAAGCCAACAAGCAGGAGTCCAAATCTCTCTCTTTCTCTCTCTCCCTCTGGCTGTTCCTCCTCCTCTTGTCCCTCCCTTTTCCCATATACCCGCTCCCCGAAAATGGAAGTTTTTCCACCCAAACCGGCACCCCACTTCCGCGGGCTGCATTATTCGTCGGTTCTCCTTACCCCTCTCTGTCAACTCCCAGGATAATGTCTCAGCCACCACAAGTGCAGTCGGAAAGCCTGGGCTGGTCTGCTGGAGTTGCACAGTGATTGGGCCAGCCCAAATTTTCTTATGCCTAAGAGTGACGGATCAGTCTGGTTCTGTGTAGATTATCAAAAAGTCAACACGGTGTCTAAATTTGACACATACCATTGCCCCGAATTGAAGAACTGCTCGATCGGTTGAGTGCAGCTCGGTTTTATTCGACACTGGATTTAACAAAGGGGAATGGGCAGTTCCCCTTAACTCCATTATCCAGAGAAAAAACTGTTTTCTACACCGCTCTGCCTTTTAAAGTCTGTTTCCACCATCACTGAAATGAGACACAGGTGTTTAGAATCAATAATCACCAGGTCATGGTTCTTACCGCTTCCTGTCTCCCCACTGACAGACTCACGACCACGTCCCCCTCCACAAGCATCTACTGCTCATTTGTTGCCATAGAAATGTCGATGTCAAGAGACATATAAGAGTAGCTGTAACTGTCAAAAGAGAGGAAGAGAAAATAGAGATTTTTCTTTCCATCGTAACATCTTGAAATGGTGTTGAACTCATCAGCGCATCAGACAACATACGTGACAGAGACATCTTTATGGTGTCCAAAACCATTCACTTGTTCACTACTTGAAATCTGATCATTCAGAATGTGATATACAGTATTTCCAAAAATCTGATTTGAAAGGAATGGTTAATCCAAAAATGAAAATTGTGTCCTAATTTACTCACCCTCATGTCATTCTAAAGCTTTATGACTTTTCTTTTCCCTTATGTGTAACATAAATGAGGTGTTTTAATGAATATACCCCTCCACTATTTGCTCTTGAAAGTTAAGACAGATGCTATAGATACTGCAGATGTTATTTGAACTAATGCACTATTTGCAGTTTTAATGGTACTCTCGCACACTCAAACCCTTTTTTAATCTATTTCTATGAGTGACAATGGTAAATTTTAATTTTTTAACACCATTGAGGAATGTGCCACATGTGGTACGGCCTCTCCACTATGTGATTGATTTTGTTGTCTACCCTCTCGCCTCTTCGATCACCCCTCTGCTGTCACTTTCTGTTAAAGCAGCTGTTAAAGCTGTTAAAGCATCCTCATTGGCCATAGGTTTTGGATTCCTCTGTTTGATGATGCTTCTAAATATACAGTAGACTGGTGGTGATTGTAAATGAGAATGCCCACTAAGTTGTTGACCAGGGGTTAGGGAATGGGTTCCACCACTGCTCCAAATGGATTCACTCATTTGCAAATAGTTGAACTAGCTTGCAAAGTGCCATCTGGAAGGCGCAAAAAACAACAACAATCGTTTTCAGCTCTAAATGACTAAAACAGGGGAGTGCAAATTATTCCTGGGGTGAGGGGCTTATTCATGTTTTGTAAAAATGTAAATATCTGCAAATTATGGCTGTTTAAATAGCATCTAGGCTTTCATTAATAGTTACAAACTGGTAAACTTCCTCACCTCATCAGCCTTGTAAAAGAGGAACACTTAATTCAATTTCGATCTCATTTTGCCTGCAATTACTACATTGTTCTGCCATATCTCCTTCCCTAACAGCAGTGTTTGTTTTCCCTATGAAACGTATTGCACTATTGCTACTAACTGCCTATTGCTTTGGTGATCTTAAGTGCTTCCTGAGGATTTTCAGAATCCAGGCTGTGCTCTAACATTTATTTAATGCAGTCAGTGAATAAAACTAATCTATGGCAATGCTATTTGACATTAGAAACAGTCATTTTTGAGGTTTACAAGGCTATGTGATCATGGATCCCTCATAAATGTGATAGACTGAGGTAATAATCAAACACACTCACCAAAGATGTAGACATTCTCTCTCATATGACATAGTCTGATTCATTATGTTTAATGTAAAACGCTGTTCAGATGCTAACCCTAACCCTTGCTACTTTTTCAAAGGGTAATTTGACTGTAATTAAACTACTTTAAATTATTAGTAACTTGCAGTTTGATAAGCTACAGCCCCAGAACTGTGTGGACACAAAAAGGGAGACATTGAAATGGCTCAGATTAGCCTCCCCCACATTCCTTTGCTCCTATCACCTTTACCCTCTTTCTTGATAATTTCAAGTTATCTTTATGTGAAAACCTAAATCCATTTCTGTCTTTGACATTTTTCCAGTTGACACTAACCAGGCCTCCATGAAGCAAATAAAGATATTATCTCAGAAAGGTCTCTGTTTGATGGTCTTGAACCGACGACAGCCTTTCTTTCTTTTCTCAAAGTATGGAGGCGTCTTTGTATGCACACTGCTGCATACAAACAAAAGGAAGGGTGCATTTGGGGTTATGAATATGTGCAGCAATTTAAACTTACAAGCAGTAGTCCCATGTGCTTTGAATTGTGTATACTGTATAATGAGCAAAGCATAAATACGACTACTATGACTACTTCTACTACTACTACTACTACTACTACTACTACTACTACTACTACTACTAATGTGTTCAGTTAATGTTTAATTAATGTGCAAACTGACAAAACCTTTCCAGACATTGGTACATGATTATTTGTGTGTGGCCTATAGTATAATTATTTTTAACATCTGAAAGATCACTATATATTCTGGCAACAAACAAGCAGTTTGAAGACTGAAAAAAAAGCCCAAAACATCCTGGACATTACGGGTGAGACATTCTGTATTTTTTCAAGTATTACCAGAAAAAATTTATGAAAATATCTATCCAGTTATCCAGTGAGACTGTGAGAAAACAAATAAAAAAGTAAAAAATGATGTGATAATAAAATAACACATTTAATCATGTCTGTACTTACTTTCCTTATTAAAGGGAATTTTCTATATCAATTTAGGCTGAAGTACCTAATTACAAAGCATATACGTATGCATATACAGTATGAGCATATATAAGTCTGCAGTCCCAGATGCTACTACAGGTAACCTGCCTTGCCAAAACAAACCACACTTACCTAGAGCAGACAGGCAGCATAGAATGAGTAGGGAGCCGTTTACATAAGCTGTGTTTATGTGCTTTAAACAACTAGACGGAGTGTAGCGTAATGAAATGGGAAGCAGAAGTCTCGAGATGCATTTTTAAAGTTGAACTTTTAATTTTGGCATCTTAACAACACTGCCTTTATGAAGCAAGACACACAAAAATGAAAAAGAAAAACATGACACAAAAGCCAAAGACATTAATCTGATGCATTGACATAGGCCACAGAATGCGAGAACACAACCTACGTGATCGGCTATAGCCAATCTATACCAATCTATAGAAGTCTATACCTCTGACAGATTGAAAAACTCCTTATGTTAAATAATATGTTAGAGGTGCACTATGTATTTTTTTTTTAAATGCCTTCTATTTACAATGACACCAAGTGGCCTGAATGCTGTATCATTCAAACACATTTGTTTTCAGTTATTGATACCATTGTAGAAATCCACTATTCATAGTCAGTCATGATTAATTTACTTCAAGGGTCCAATAACAGGGTTGTTACTGAGATTAAGCATGTAGTATTTGGCTGGTCATGTGATCCTAACATGGCAGCCCCCATGAGGGGACCCTATCCATGTAGAAAAAAACAGATTTTATAAGGTTACTGATATGACTGGTGTCTTCGTCTCATGCGAGTACTCATGATTTGATACATTTGTCAAAATTACTATTATTATTATTTATTTATTATTTTTAGGAGCATTCTTTTTTTTATTAGGAAATGTGCACCTTTATATGATATGGGTGGAAAAAAGAAATATATATATATATATCCCCCCATGCAGCCATGCAGAGGTAAATCCTGTGGAGAGATCAAGCCCATGACATTTCCTGTGTTCTCAAGGTCACCGGCCTTGATTCTCTCTCAAATGAAGCCTGCAGATAAAGACAGATGTCCCTGATATATACAAATAGAGGGACATTAAAGGAGAGCGCACCAAAATGCCTTGTCGCACAGTTCTCAGTAGAATAAATTACCCTCTCTCTGTCTCGCCTCTGTTAAAATGATCACCTCGTGCCTCTCGAGTAGAACTGCCATCTCATATTCACAAGTCATTTTACAATGTACTGCTCATACTAATAGTACAAGACTTAAAGACATGAAAGGTGTCTATCATTGTGTCTGGTGTAAGGTGTGAGAATGTAAGTTTGATTAACAAGGCCTTCTTCACAGAGGTCATTTTGACAAGTTTGACAAGTAGTAAGTGATGCTGTCTAAAATCATCATCCCTCTGTGATTGATAACTCTGTTGAATTACCCTACAAAAGCTCCATTAATTAAATATATGCTGATCATAGGGTCTCATTTTGTGTAAATTGTTAGGGAAAGCATTATTTTGTGTATTTTTTGCATTCAATTCAATAAAACAACTTATTTTAGAATGGATTTATGAACGAAAGTGCACACAATTAATCTGTTCTAAAACCTAGTGCCTTGTCTACGTAGGCAGGTACTTCATAGGGAAGCATCCTAACCATCATGGAACCTCTTTATAATTTGGAATGCTCTACATACTCCATACTGATCTCAAAGTGATTTCAGAAACAGTAGGTTAACTTTTATTTAGCTAAATTCGGACTGTGTTTACTGAAATTCAAAGCACTCTCCCCAGTGGCTGAAGTGAGAAGTGTTTTTAAACGTAAGGGCACATGTGAGCTCCAGTTTCTGGGTGAAATACCAGCAGAGTGGCACCAAAAGTGAGTTGTTATCAGCTGTAAAGGTTGTAGTATGGTGAAGAGGAATGCTTATTTTATTAAATTTACTCCCAAACCCCAACTCTAAACCTAACCACGAGTATAGTAAAAAATTTTACTCATAGGGAAAATGGAATATCCAAATTACACCTGTCACTCATTATACAAACACAATCAATTTCTGGTTTCAGTGCTGGACAAGATCCCGGGACTCCTGCATGGCTGATGCAAAGTGCTTCTGGTATCACAACAAGAGAAGGTAAACATGCTTGAACTGATGCAAAAATGCCTTTGGGAGATGGCGCTTGTCAGTAACTTGCTATATTTGGGATCATTCAGAAGCAACATGTTAATCCTGTGTGATCATGTTGGTAAATAACACAAATAGCTTTCCACACCGGCGACTCAACTCTCAATTTATTCCAATAGAGTTGACATTAACATGTTGCTAAGCTAATAGTGAGAAACCCTAATAAATATATAATAAATACATAGCACATGAGTATTGGGTAAAATAAATGATTAGATTTTTCTGTACATTACAGAACTAAGTGTGAAAAATAAGTTTATTTATAATCAACATATCGCCTAGAATTCAGCCATAACAAATTAGAGGTCTAACACTAGCCTTAAATTAAACCTGAACTCGACCCATAGCTGAGACCATGTGAACGAACCTTTCCCGACACAAACCGTAGGACATCATTCATGAACCCAACTCAAACCCAAAATTGCTAGCTAGGACATCATGCATGAACCCAACTCAAACCCAAAATTGCTTGCTGTCTCTATAGTTTATTTTCCAAGCAAGTATTGTTGCAATATGCTGTATTTTAAGTAAGCATCATAGGCAACTTTCGTAACAGTATTGTAACAGTAAACATACACAGTTTTAACAAGGCACTGTAGCCTACCAGCACACCAGAGCAGAAGCAAACAAAATCTTTGGCTAGCCGTACTTGAAAAACTGACCTGAACCTAACCCAAAACCCAGCGGTTTCTCAGATCCTGTTGGGCGCCTGTCTGATTCTAAGTCACTGTAACAAATTTTCTTAGTCCACACCTACATTAATCTGTTTTCAATTAAAAACGGTTTTCCATTTCCTAACGTCTTTGTTTTCCAAAGTATAGGGTACTAGAGAGCAATTTCATAGGTTTGAGATTTCGGTGGAGGAAAACACCACTCCATTGTGGATGAGTGCGGCATAAATGTAGCAAAATAAATGTGGTTTCAACAGAAAACTTATTATTAAGGATGTGGCCTTAGGAAGCAGCATAATTAAGATGCCAACCTTTTGGAATTGCCTTGCGTTGGAAGCACACCTACGATGTGATAAAATGCTGCATTTGTAGGTTTTGGAACATAGCTAAAAATGGGAATCTGTTGCTTTCTGTGAGAAAATAAATGTGCTTTATGTTTTAAAAAAGTATCTATTTCACAAGCTAAATTTATCTTGAGCAGCCCTGTCAATGGAGGGTCAGCTCCCACATGCTAGTCAACATTAAAAAACTTGAGATGCATGCTCTGCCATGACTTCCGAATGTGAATATCTAATTAAACCTGCTGGTTAACAAGAACGCCTGCAATGGAGGGAAAGGAGGAGCAGTGGATAGACAGCACATTCTAAATTTCATTAGAGATCAAGAGGACTACAGAGAGCTTGTATGAGTTTCTGAGTATGAAACACAAATTTGCATGCAGCTCGGCTTTCTGTACCATTTCTTAGAGACATCTTGCCCAAGGAGGAAGTGTAGTGAAGTGTCTTCATATTGATGTTTTGACAAGGCAGAGAGAAGCACAACACACATGTAGGGAACAAACATTCATATTTGAAAACAAATATCTCATATCATGGTCTGGCTGGCCATCATCCAACTGTTAGCTCAGCTTTCTGTATCCAATCTTGGAACAAAATGAGAATAAATTACATATTTAGTAATCCTCAAAATATGGCACTCGCCATACATAGCTCCCATCTCCTTCTGCATAATTAAAGTTGCTGTAGATGATTTCAGCCATTTAGCTAATTTCTACCAGACTGAGTTAGACCACTCCAATCCCTGCCACCCTAAATAAGACTATTGGCGAACCCCAAAAAATAGGTCAAGTTTTGTATGGTTAGCATAGGCCAGTTAGCTTTTGCTGACAGATCCTGTAAAGCCGGTGCTATACTACCAGACTCCAAACAATTCTATTTTTGCAAGGGTGTCACACATACAGACTGTTTTGCTGAGATCTCACTCTCTTCAGTCGGAGGTAACTCTCTCTAATTTCACAGAAATAACAACATGTGTGTGTTTTCCATAACATAAAATTGCAGATGTCAATTTGTGTATTTCCTGGGGGGTCCTGTGCCAGCCAAGCAACTGCTTTTGAGATATAGGAATGCAAACGATAGCTTTCTCCAGGTATTATAGACCTCTTTGACATGAACATGCTAAATGACTCACGGGCTCAGAGTTTCTGATGTGCTATTGGGTCACTCCCCTGACTTTTTATTTTGTGCTGTTTACGAAGTCAAAGTCACTAGTACTCACAGAGACAGTTGTGATTTCTCAGGCCACATACTTCAGTGATATCTGTCTGGTAGTTGTCTGGTAGTGGTAGCTGGTAATTGAGCTAACAATGCAGCACCTTTAACATGTTGCACTAACACAGGGGCTGAAATCTCTCTCACCACTGCATTGAGAAACTAGGTGGAGACATTAATCTCAAGATGTGGAAGGAACAGAGAATTGGGGTGAATGATGCATCACCACAATGCAAAGTCCTGGTATCTGACTACTCTGAGGGACACACCCCCTTCTGACATATTCTCTGCATCTCATACAAACTAGATCTGTATGGACAAAATGGCCTGCAGTTATTTGTTTTCATACTGTATTTTCCTTTGGGAATATGGATGGCAGATGGAAAATGCAACCCCATTATTGTAGGGCCTTGTCCTTTTCACAGAACCCTTGTGTTGCATGAAGTTTACACTTTGAGTTCTCATTAATAGAACTGCTGCACTGACACCACCGAGTTAGTCAGAACTGCTGTTGCTTGGCAACAGTTAAATATCTATCCCCTGTTCTTCCTCGCGATGTGGCAAATTTTTGTGGATAATCAAAGTAATATTAATGACTCTTAAGAGTCACAAATAGTGTGACCAATGTAGTCCAATTCCTGAATGAATGTCTCTTATGAGCTGGTTCTTTTCAGTCGATCTGACTTCCATCAGGTCCAACTTGAAATGTACCATCTGATCTGCTATTTTGAAATCTGAAATTATCTCATAATTTGGCAATTGACTGCTATTGACTCTTAAAACAATAAAAACATATTTGCAGTTCCCATCCCTACTGATTAGTTTTGGTTTGTTGCTGCTCTTCAGCTAGCATAGTCTTTCTTAGACTTAAAGAATGCTTCGGTTTTCCATTTGCCACGCCATTAGCCAATTTAGCCCTCAGTAGAGCCCAATTCATGTAATGGTTTGAACCTGTACGCATTGTCTGCGCATGTGCCTGGAATTCACTTGAACATGTCTCTATGGGTTTCTTTCGAGTTTACTTCGAAAGGCTAAACGAGACCTTGTGGCAGGTGAAAAGAAGAAGCATACTCTAGAATTGATGAATCTGGTTGATCATGGGAGGCTTTCTGGTTAAACTACAGTAGTTAATGCACCTGTTAGAGACACAAGCATACCAGCACCACATGCTGGGGACCACAACATATGCAATGCTAGTCTAGTAAACAATGAGCTTTGTTTTTTAGTGGCTTATGTGCTCATAAACGTTGAGGCTTCAGTAACAGAGATAATGTGGCTTCTGATTCAATCGTATTTGCTAGGGAACAGAATCCTGAGCTTGCTGGAGTGGCAGTGCCCCAGTTAAACTCTAATAAAGACTGACAGGCAAGCCACTGCCCAGAATACTGATGCCAGCACCTGGCAGGCTGTTGAAGCCACTGAACAGTTGACGTTTATGTTGGTATTGCCCTTGCAACTGAATCTAACACATCTAATTGAGCAATCTAACATCTACAATCTACCCATGAACGGATGCGTTGCCTTAGTAATCGAAGTTTGAAATCTCAGAGACAAAACCCTTTTCTAAATATCTCATGCAGTGTTGTTTTTAAAACAAGATCAGTCTAATTGCTCAAGTCTGGTGTTTATATACAAATTTTGTGAGACAGAATTAAACAACAAAAGATCATCTATAAAACAAACTCCAGCCAATAGGCTGAATAAGCACAAGAAGTGTGTAGATTCATCTATATAACTGTCCTGAAGGTGTGTTACTCTACAAAATAAACTCCAGCCCCTATGCAGAACCAGCAAAAAAAAAAAAAAAAAAACAGTCAAGTGAACGTTCTGGGAGCCGGCCCACTCGGCTGCAACGTGAGTACAACAAGATGACTTATTCACTCCATTGACTTTATGAAGGACATCGCTTGCTGTGGGAATTTGAATTTTAATGCCCATCCTTAGCATCTATTCTCAGTTTGGCCAGGAATACCAGTGCAAAAGTGACCTTCCGTTGATGCAAAAGTTTTTTTGCATTTATTGAATCGATCACATTTCTCTCTTGTCGAATTCGCAAAGTCTGGGAACAAGAACATTTTGTAGTTCTTACAAGAAAGCCTTACTTTATTCCTCGCCTCGTGTAACCCAAGATCTTTATCGGATGATCTCAGAAATTTGGACAGAATTGATCAGGGCCTATCTCCTTCCGTGGATCACCAAGCAGGAACCACGTGAGCTCACTCAATTTCCATCTTATGTCTTGTTATGTCAAGCAGATTCGGAAAGAGCCCATCCAGGAACATCAACATACCCTGTCCCTCTGCTCGCTTAGGAATTCTGACAATACGGATGTTATTCCGCCGGCTACGGTTCTTCATGTCCTCCAATTTCTCCCAAACACACTTGGGCTCCAACTTGGTCACTAGCGGAATAGTGATAATCAGATAATTCCCTCTCCGATGACTCCAGGTTGTCGATCCGTTTCTCGACATGCCCCATTCTTGTAACCACATCAGTGAACTTCGCCTCCATGGCAGTGATCGATTGATGTATCACAGCAAGATCCTCCAAGTCAGCAACAACCTTCATGAGCATTTGCAATATGTTCAGGATCTTGCGCCGCATTTCCCGCACCTTCCCAACTAAATCAACTCTCAGGCTTGCGGCCTGCTCGGGGGCATCAGCCTGAGCACAATAGAGTCTTTTAATGTCTCCAGAGCACGAGGATTTTTAATTCTTTGACACTTTGTCCCCATAGAACAGTTATAGAACATTGTGTATCTAATCTCACCAGTTTATGTCATAAAAAGTATTAAAACTAGCAAAGTAAGCAGAGCTTGTCGTTCACACGTCTGATCCTCGTATGGCATCACGTGACGTCCCATGTACTTTCTTGTTAAACATAATGTAAATTTTTACCATTAATTATACAGGAAAATCATACTTTTTGCATAAAGAAAAATTATTTTTTACAACATTTTATTGTAAAAACTACTGTATTGTCTTATACATATATAATATATAATTATATATATATATAAATAATTTTTTTTACTGTATATTTTACAATTAGTAGTAGTTAATCAATGAATGTTTTATTTATGTAGCATTTTTACAATCTTTTACCATTAAAATTACAGACATTTTTTACAGTGCATGGCACAAATAAACACATACATAGAGACGTACTGCTATAAATTCAAGCCTTATTATTACTGGTACATGTTTCACAAAGCCTCTCCACCCACACATAGTCCCACAGATATATATATATATATACAGCAAATATCTAATGCTCCTCAAGCATTTAATTTATACTTCAGTGCAACAGAAATCTTGGGGCTGTAAAATACTGTGCACATTGGATTACCACATAGGCCATTGAAGATATCTGTCAGGCATGGTAGGCCTTAGAGAGAATCGTTAAACAGGCTGCAGTCTGTATTATGATAGAGTACAGCTCCTTTCTTCAGTCACACAGGTAATGGAAGGGAGACATGGAGGAGAGAGAGAGAGAGAGATAGATAGATAGAGAGAGAGAGAGAGAGAGAGAGAGAGAGAGAGAGACAAAGAGAGAGACAAAGAGTGGACAAACAAAGCACGTGAACACGACATACTCATAATTACCACTTCAGAAGTGGGAAATAGAATAAATCCAATAGCACATGAAGGCAAGTAAACAGTGTAGAAATACGCACAGTAGATGTAAAACTGAGAGATTATGATGTTTGATGGGTCATTTTGTTTATGAACACATCGACAGATAACATTTGTTTTCACAGCATGAAAGCCTTTGCATGAAATAGTTTTCAAATGTCTGATGAACTTCGATGTAGTTGTGCTAGCGTCTTTGATGATCACTCGTGTTTTACATACAGAAATCTGTTTATTACTATTATATTGAAGGTTTTTGAATACAAACTTTATGATAAAGGGCGTTTAGATGATGCTATCATGTGTCAGAGCAAATATTTCAATTAATGAACAAATTGTTCTATTATGTTGGTTCTTTTGATTCAGCCGTACCAACTACGAGAAACAATGAAAGAGAGCGGCGCCTCTTCACTCCTGGTCATTTTTCCTGTTCAAGGGATATATCAACAATGCATTTAAACATCCTAATGACTTGTGTTTTTCTTGTCTCTGATCTCAAGTCCAAGTCAAGTCTCAAGTCAATTGTTTACGAGTCCGAGTCGAGTCGCAACTTTTTTTTTTTTTTTTTTTTTTTAATTGAGTGTGACTCGAGTCCAAGTCACAGACTCGAGTTAAATTTTCTGGGTTCTTTGTCAGGGATGCATAAATTTGGCCGATGCTATCAGGTCCCCAGGGACCCCCATAGCAATTACTGTCAAAAGCGCTGTTTTATGTTGCCGCAGTCTGCTTCCCTAGAGCTGCCCGCACGCCGCTCCTCATCACCGCCACAATAAATCAATTTACATCCTTTTTCCACCACTGCCACTTTACTAGTACACACATACACACAGTCTCTTTTAGCCAATCATTCCCCACATGGGCTTCCCTTCTTTGTATACACAAATGTGACAGACTGGCATCCTGCCCTGCATGCAAATTCTCTGCTCCAAAACATAAACAAATATAAATTAATCACTAAACAGACCCAAAAATGTAACAACATTCTAAATGAAAGGATTCCAGTGAAACAGATATCCCTTTTCAACTTGATTAAATGTTTTTGATTAGCATATTGAATTATATGGGTCACTTTATTTTTAACTGTTAAATGTTCAATTTACACCCTAACTTGAATCATACCAAGTGTTTGAATTGAGGAGGGGTTTGGGGGGGTCTAAGTGTTAAGCACTTATAATTATATTATATTATAAATGTTCTAACAACTTGTAACCAAATGTAATGCAAACCCATCATAAGAAATGGCACCTTTAGATTTGTAATTATTTAATGTAAATTATCCCTGTATTAAAATGAGCAGAAAAATGTATATTTCCCTTCCTGCAAATGCATTTGCTTATATAATAATAATAATTTAATTATTATTTTACTTTGAAGCTTATGGTTATCGTTAATATTCTTGGTAACCAATTAAAAATATCACTATTTAAAAAAAAAATAAAAATCAATATTTACTTTAGGATCGAGTCGCCCATCCCTAGTTCAAACAGGGTAGACAGTCTCATGCTTTCGTGGCTACCAGCATTTTTTCTGCCACCCCACATGTTGAAAGAGTTGGTATAAGGAGGAGGGTGGTGCCGGGCCGTGACAATGCACGCCCAGCCCCCAAATGGCTAATCAGCCGAGGAGAGGGTTAAGTGCAACGAGATGCGGAGGTTCGAGAGAGAGAGAGAGAGAGAGAGAGAAAGCTACAGGCAGCTGCCCTGTATACATTTATGTTTGTGTGTTTTTGTGTTTGAGTTTATTAAAACTTTGATGTTCCCTACCGGCCACCAGAGGTCGGAGGACTGGCTCCGGTCCACCCAGGGAGGAGCAACTGTTGTCTGCCAGAGGGTGGAGGAGTGATGATGACCAGGCGACTGTGTGTCTGGGAACTGGTGAGTAAGTTTTTCCTCTCTCTCCTCTCACTGTCGCTCCACTTTGGCCTTTCCCTCTCCTCTTTTTGTTTTGTTTTTTCCCTCCCCTTGTCTCCCTCCCAGGTTGCGGAAGGCATGGAAGGGGGATGTACGTCATGCCGGGGATTCCCCGTCCTGAGGCAAAGGAGGGAGGAATGTGACATGGAGGAGGGCGGGGCCAGGCCTTGACTATGTACGCCCGACCCCCAATCGGCTAATCGGCCAAGGTGAGGGATAGGTGCAACGAGATGCGGCAGTTCGGAAAGATAGCTACAGTCAGCTGCCCTGTATGCGTTTACGTTTGTGTGTCTTTGTGTTTAAGTTTATTAAAAACATTACTTTGATGCTTCATCCGGTTCCTGTCTCATCCTTTCCATTGAACCCGGTTAGATGGACCCCTTAGATCACTCAATTCAAACTTTGATCATACCTAAAACAAATTTTATAAAGTGAAACAACAAACTCCATTCAGTTATTTTACAAATCAAGGATGTAACAGGCCAATATTAGAATATTCATAAATAACACCAAATATAATAGTTGATGAATCAGCCATTTAAAATGCCATATTGGTTGACAACTCATTTGAATAATAGACTAATCCACCTCATTGTTATGGCTGTGTTTTCAAAGACTCTGTATGTCACCATGGACACTTTTTAAAACAGAGTGACATTTGAATCACAAATATACATACAATGAGAATTTCGAATAGTATTTCTCAGAAGCCAATTCTGCCGTAGAGCTTGTAAGAGCAGCTTGTTGCTGCTCCAGACAGGTAAATGTCAGGCTGGAGCTCCAAATAAGAACTCTTTTTTTTGTCTGAGTTTTGTAAGATCAGATACATCAGCTTAATCTCACAGTTCACTTTGATATTTGGCGGAATGGGCACGTTGCCTGCCACGCTGGTGACAGGGGAGCTTCGGCAGTTTTGTTGAGCTTTTTGAGAAACTGGTGGAACAAAGGTGCTTCCTGACTCCATGTCATCATGCGAAGATGTTGTCGAAGAGGTGGGGGCCCTTTCAGGCTCACAGGAACCAGCTCTGGAGCCACACAATGTTCTGGGAAATGAGTCTCAGAGTAATTCTAATCTCAAAATCAGTCTAGCAAAGACATTATTTGTGTTCTTGTACCCAAACAGCATGTAATACATTTGGATGGGATAGCATAAATATGCATTTCATATTTTATTAATTTATGAGTTGGATATACACTTCCTGTTTTCTCCCAATATTAATTATTGAGCAGCCTAAATATAAGAGCTCGGAGCCAGTAAAGCATGCAGAATGCAAGTATGGTAAATTTAAGTTTCGTACTGTCAACTCAAGTTAGAACAGAAAGTCCTAAGACTGTGGGTGGCCAACTATCTCAGCAGTTGTCCCTCTCAAATGGATCTTTTTTTCTCTGTCTAGCAATCCCTCTTTCTTTCTACCTTTACCCCCATCCTCTGTCATCATTTTCCTTTTATATTTCCCTTTTTCTTTTTGCATGCAAAGTTTTCCCTCTGGGTTTACCACCAACCTCCATCCCCAGGTTCCCTCTTCAATGGAAACCGGTTTGAAAAAGAAAAATCATTTAACGAAAAAACAGAACTCAAATCCCCTGCTCGCTTCAGTCGTTGGTTTTCAATCACCCACCATGATGGCATATGAAAGATCCATGCCTGTTTGGCACTGCCATCCAAAACACTTAAGGGATAAGTGGGCCTGAAGTGTGTCTGAAATGTACAGTTACATAAATTTCAGGAATACTCAACCACTTCCCAGAAGTCCATCTCAAAGGTGCAGGCAAAAGTGCTCCTGCAAAGTGCTGTAATTACTCACTAGTTTTTTCACTCTTTTTGTTTTGGCACACTTGACAAAACAAAATCTGTCACCGTAGCGGAAGACCCTGTGACGTGTTTTACAAGTGGCTCATGCTACGGTCATCAAATTGATCTAAAGTGAAGATCTGCTGCTGCATAAACCATTAAACCCACCTAGAGAGACGTTTGCATCTCATCTCTCCCTCGAGGCAATAACATCTCTTACTCTCTCTTTCCACCCACCATCTATCCCCCAAACCGGAAAGCACAAAGAACAAATTTCTTTTCTTGCTCAATCTTTGGCAAATCCACCTGACGGCCATAAATCATAGTTATCTAATAGTCTGAAAAGTTACATTTTCATAAATAAACACAGTCTCACAGAATTAGGGATGCAGGGTCCGATACCACACTCATGTACTTGTACTCGTATTTGTAAAAATGCTCCAATACCAAAACCGATACCATCTGATGTACGAATGTCATTATGTAAACATTCAGCGCACAGTTTAAAATCACGTCCTGTCCTAGTGAGATTGTTGAACACTAAAAGCAGCAATTTCTTGAAATAAATAGATCATTTGAATGTGCAGTATTTTAAATGTGAGTGTTTATGCATGTTTGGAGCCGGTGTTGTGCTGACATAGAGACACAAACTGCTCATACTACTACTACTGCTAATAATAATAATAAATCAATAGTAACTGTATTTTATTTAAGCAATATCTCACTGCTGTGATGCTCTATTATGCAGAATTTTATTTGACAAAAATAACTCCAATGTTGATTTAGGATTGTGCTGTGAGGTTCTATATAAAATCACTTGAAAATGAATTGTTGTACTTTAAATTTGATAACAATTTTTAAATAATGAATTAATTTCAACTAGGGTTGTCGATTTAACGCGTTAATTCAGTGCGATTAACTAAAAAAAAAATAACGAGTTAAAAAAATGAACGCATTTAATCGCAATGCTCCCGGACCATAATACGTAAGAGTCCTGAGAAATGCAACCTTGTAATACCACCTGCTTACTCCAGAGGGCAGTAAGTGAAATTTCAGCTGTATGAGCAACACACAGTTTATACAGTGAAGAAAACACTTCAGTAGCAGAACAACATAAACATGCGTCACGTTCTTGCATTCAAAACACTTGAAGGAGCGCAAATGTGAACTAAGGGATCTCAAGATGTGTTTAAAGATTGAGTATTAAACTATAATTAACTTAACACAGTGACTTAAACATTTTATGTTTATGACGCAACGCACCCGAGACACTACACAAGCATGTCTGACGCTGGATTGAGATGGTGCAAAATTTGGAAATTATCCATAAATATTTAATCACAAATAAAATCAAAGAAATTTCCTTCAAACTTATTTATAAGTTCTACCCCACTAATTATTTTCTTGTAGAGAGATGTAATTGTGTTGTTGAAATATTCTGTACATTTTGTGGTCTGCAAGTGGAAACATTTTTTCATTTATTGTGGAGTTGTCCCTACTCGACATGTTTTTGGTCTGATTTCTGCAAGATTGTTAGAGATTATTCCCAGCTTTCAACTTTGTTTTGAAATTGTTTTATTAGTTTTTTTTAGCGATGACATGTCTCTTCACAAGGAATAATAATTGATTAATTTTCTGCTTTTGTTGGCAAAGTTTAGTATTCATAAATGTAAGTATATGGTGGTTATAAACCATTAGTTTTAAATTTTAATTCAGAGGTTCAGAAATACCTATGAACAATTTCCAATTTGAGTAACAAGAAAGCTGTAAAGTGTATTGAAATATGTAAACAATTTGATATTTTTATTAAACTGTTTATTTATTTATTTATTTTCCTTTTCGTTGTTGTTTGTTTTAATATACCTCTTGGCTCTAGATGTAAAAGTTTTGTAAGCATTAATAAAAAAAATCTAATAAAATATCTGACGCAGGTGTAAATTGATGTGTCCTTAAATAAGCCCTCATAATAAATTATTATCACATTAATAAATTAATGATCACATTATTTTTTTTGTCATTCCATCACAAATGCCATGGACTCTTAAATCTAGAGTCATGTCCAAGTCCATTAAAAGTCCAAGTCCATTAAAATTGGACTCATGACTCAGATTCGAGTTCAAACTGGAGTATCCAAACTCTATAATATTATGCCAAATACTACATGGGAAAAATTACTTGTTAAGCTCAAAAAAGGAACAAAAAAATAAATAAATAAAATGCACCATAAAGCCTCAATGAAAGTAATCAATTTCTTTCAAAAGTCTTCTGAAGCCATACAATGACTTTGTTTGATGAAATTAAGTATTTTTTTATTACTTTTAAATCAAATAAAATTGTAAATCATAATGCAGTTTCTAAATTAAATTAAGTATATTTAGTATATGTATTTTTGCAATTTTTTTCTAGATTAGACCGGAATCACTATTCACTGTCATTATATGTATAATCAACCCTGTGAATTCACCTTTTGTGTTCAACGGAACAAAATCATATGGGTTTGGAGTGACACAAGGGTGAATAATATTCACAGTATGTCCATTTTTGCGTAACCTATTCCTTTAAAATCATTCATTACAATTACAACTGTTTTGAACATAATATAGGATTGTACACTGCAATCCTCATGTGGGGGTTATGACAGTACATATATGGAGACTTTTAACAGCCAATGCCCCATTTTAAAGATTGTCACATCTATGTGTGTTGTCAAACGACTGCTCAATTGGAGCCTTGGGGTCAGTTTAAAGCCTATTAAATGGGCTTGCTTCTTCCACATATAGAAGATTGATCCTCAGTGTCCCGTTCTGGATGACCAGCCTTACTAAAATAAACTTAACCTGCACACACGAGGCTGCCTCTCTAGTATATCTGCCACCACCTGTCACATTAACCACTAACATTTTGACAGGAGCTGTTTGTCAGTTTCAAACCCGATGAGATGGTCAGGGACTTGTCCGGAATCTTTTGCTGTTGTTCGGCCCATCAGCTTTTCTCCGTTGACATGGGGCCATATATGTGTTATGTTGTAGCACAATGTGGAACACAATGTACTATCTTATGTCATCTATATAGTTTTTTAAACTCTGCCACAAAAGACAGCCATCAAGAAGAGCCTTATATTATCTTGTTTGTCAAGAAGGACAAACCCCCCCATCATCATCATTTGTCATCAAACTGTAACTCTCATGTCATCCTAAACCTGTATGACTTTATTTCGTATTGCAGAACACAAAAGGAAATGTTTAAAGAATATTCTGGTCTGTTCATTCAATACAATGGCAGATTATAGTGACTTTAAAACTCAGAAGGACCTTAAAGTGTCATAAAAGTGTTAAATGGAACTCATGCATCATATTCTAAGTCTTCTGAAGGTATGCAATAGGTTTTGTTTAGAAAAAAACAAAATGCATTCGATTTTACAGTGAAAATCTTAACTTTTGCCTGTAAAGTAAAGATGAGGTAATAACAGGATTTTCATTTTTAGGTAAATTATTCTTTTAAAATAACTTAGTGGATGTTATTTACCAGTATTAGCTAATTTAAACACAATTTGATGCTATACAATATTTCTTAGTATTTATTCTTTTAATGCCTTATATCAATAATAAATCTCTTTGTCATGTCTGTTTATGCTCACTGTTGGAAAATGGTCAAGATTAAATTAATTTGGGGGTTATTTTGCCTGCTATTGTGCTGAATTAAACAGCTATTCTTCCTGTTATCTATTCTATAGATCTGAGAGCCTGCATGGACCTCTATAATTGAAATTAGTCATGGAGGAAATATGTATTGTCTCATGCCATCTAATACAGAACAGGTGTGAGATTGTTGAGAAAATGGCTGCTGTACTTTCCCGCTCCACCACCCCAGGCAACAGTGCATAGAGTGAAACCAATGAACTCAGACCAGGTTAGCCATGAAGGATGTGGTGACCCAACAGTCATAACAAGTCAACCTCAATCTGTAACACGGAAAACTACGGAAAAGTAGTTGGATCCATTTGCAGAATTTTTAATGGGAACAAACAATAGAGTCAGAAGCATTCAAAGGTGATAATTAGATGATCAGAACACAGTAAACAAATCAAAAACAGAAGGCAGAATGGGCAAACACCAAAAAAAAACAAAAAAAAAAAAACAGGCAGAGACAGGTAAACAGGTTATCCACAGAAAATGGAGAATGCTCAAAAAATGCTAAGTTAAACAAGACTTTGCGTAGACTGAGAGAACTGGGAGAGATATAATGTATATACACAGATATAATAAACTAAACAGGAAACAGGTGAGCGTGATGAGGTGGCATCTCAGTATTCAGGCGAGAGAGACCTCATGTGGTGGTTGGAGGAAGTGGACAGTTTAGATGCGAGTTTAGACGTAGCTGGGGGAAGGGCCTCCTGCGGCGGTCGGTGTTGATTTTCTGACTGCTAATGGCTCTTTGTAGGTGGACGTGGGTGTTTCTCCTCATCCAACTGTCTACTGCAGGAACCTTGGAGGAATCACATGACCAGGAAAAAAGAGGAGGTTGGAATCCAAGGAGACGTTGGAATAGGGGGCTGGCAGTGGAATCATTACAGATGGAGTTCTGAGCATATTCGGCCCAAGAGAAGAATTGGCACCAGTCATGTTGGTTTTTACAGCAAAAAGAATGCAGGAATGGGCCTTCTTGGTTTTGTTCACTCCGTTTGGCCATTGGATTGAGGGTTAGACTGATGTTGACGGTTGACGTTGATGTTCAACTGCTTGCAAAATGCCCTCCAGATCTGGGAATTTAACTGAGGTCCACAGTCTGACACAATGTCTCCTGGGAGTCCGTAGTAACGAAACACCTGATGGAAGATGGCCTCAGTGGTTTCTATAGCTGATGGTAATTTCTTAAGGGGGATGAGATGACAATTTAATTGGATAATCTGCGGCATCAGTGGAGAAGGAACATAGGTCTTGCCTTTCCGGGCAGGCACCTGGAGGAAGTTCACGATGCTACAAACTTCGGATCTCACCCATGATGTCCCACAGAACTTGAACGACCACAAGGGAAGGAGGGAGAATGGTAGGGGGTCTTCCTGTTTTTGGAGCCGGGATGGTAGGTGACTGAGAAATTGAAGAAGGAAAAGAAAAGATCCCAAAAGGCTTGTCGAGGGGATAGTCTCTTGGTGCTCTGAATGTACTCCAGGTTGCAGTAGTCGGTATACACCACAAAGGGATGCTGAGCTCCTAATTTTGTTCTGCAGGAGTGATTTTTCAAGAGAAGAATGCACAGGGATACAATTTGAGGGGGGACCATGCCTCTGGGAAAGTATGGCCCCAATACCTGAGTCAGAGGCATCAGCTTCAACCATGAAGGGCTGCATCAGATCTGGGTGCTTTTTATTTGGAGCATTGGTAAAACTTGAGTTAACTGAATGCCTGGGTGGCTGCAAGGTTCCAGGACTGTACTCATGGAGAGCCTCGGAGAAGTGAAGAGAGGGGATGCCACTGTGCTAAAGTTTCGGATGATGCACCTGTAGAAGTTTGCAAACCCAAGCACAACTGGGGTGATCAATTTTCACTGCTTGGATCTTGTTGTTTTCCACATAGGCTCTGTTGGTGCTCTGTACTTATCCTAAGAATGAGATGGTGGGAACATGAACACACTTCTCTGCCTTTACAAACAGGTTGACCTTGCGGACATGGAGAATGTGACTGTCTGGGGAGGAGGAAAACACCAGGATGTCATCGATGTATACAATGACACATTTGTTGATCATGTCCCAAAATATCTCCTTCATGAAGGCCTGGAAGACAGAGAGAGAGTTAGAAAAGCCAGAGGGCATGACCAGATACTTGTAATGACCGGTGTTGGTGATGAAGGCTGTCTTCCATTCCTGGCCCTTGTGGATCTGAATCAAATTGTAGGTATTATGGAGTTCAATAAAGATACAGGCCTGGCGTACTTGTTCAATGGCTGCAGGTATTAGGGGTAAAGGATGAAGATATTTAATGGTGATGGCGTTGCCCTCCATCCTTTTTTCAATAAAGAAGAAACCAGCAGCCGCAGGGGAAATAGAATTATGGATAAACCTCAGACGCAGTGCTTCCTCCACATATTCCTCCATGGCCTTGGCCTCTGGGATGGACAGTGGGTATACCCAGCTCTCTTATGGGTGTGTGCCCATTAATAGGTCAATGGAACAGTCCTGAGGTTGATGTGGAGGGAGCTCCGTGGCCTTCCTTTTGCTGAATACTAGAGACAGATGAGGAATTGGCACCAGTCATGTTGTTATGTACAGTAAAAGGAATGCAGGGAGTGTCCGTATGGACAACAGGATGTATTGTTCGAGAGAGAGGTCGTCTCAGCTAGCCAATTCAGTTAGAAGGTTACAGTTAATTCACCTTCGATAGATGGTTTTGAGAGGAGTGTCCAGCCAACGAAATGAGAATGCATATTCTGCAGCAGATGATTTACCTTGGCGACAGTTGAGTAGACAGTTGATGTATCTTCCACATCCTTGCCCCCTCAGGATGAGTGAAAACAGCCCTGAAGTGAGATTTAAAACGTTCTAGGGATGAACAAATCTCAGCATTGTGTTCCCACACAGCAGTAGCCCACTCCAAAGCTTTCCCAGACAATAGTGATGTGATAAATGCTACCTTTGAGTCCTCAGTGAGAGGAAGGTTTGTTGTTGTTGCATGATATAGATGGAGCATTGAAGGAGGAAACTACTACACTGGCCAGGGGAACTGTCAAATTTGTAGGGCAGGGTCAGACGTGGGTTGTGGCTGATCGATTGGGGCATGGGGGAAGATGAGGCAGAAGGTTGAGGAGTAGATGCAGAGTTAACTGTTGAGAGAACAGTTGTGCTGTGGCGGAAGCTGCGGGTCGTTGCTGACGGAGATAGCTCAACACCTCTTCCATGGCTGCTGACTGCTGGTGGAGAAGATCAGATAAAATGGTGGCTTGAGATGAGAGCACCACTTGCAGCTGTGAAGTCTCTGCTGGATCCGTGGGTGGCAAAGTCTTCTGTAACAAGGAAAACTCAGACGAAGTAGTTGAATCCATTTACAGATTTTTTTATGGGACAAACAATATCGGAGTCAGAAGCAGGCAAATGTGATAACCAAATGATCAGAACACAGTAAATAAATTCAAAACAGAAGGCCTTATGTTGTGTTCCCGGACCACCTTTTTTTTTCTCACATTTAAAAAAAAAATACAAAATAAATATTCGTTGACTTTGTTAACATACAGTATCTGAAAGTGAATTCCTATCAACTGCCATTGTATTGAAAAGACGATCTAGAATATTAAATAAAATGTTTCCTTTTGTGTTCAGAATAACAAAGTTTTATAGGTTTGGAATAGGGCTGGGCAATATGGCGAAAAAATAAAAATTTTAATCAAACATATTCACGATTAAATTTTTTCAACTTTTAAATGTGCTCCAACATGATTCAAATTGAATGTTCTTTATAAGAATGCACGGCAACCTGGTTAGAGACAGTTCTTTTCATTAAAGGAAACAAAGGTGTGCAAGAAACATGTACAAACACACAAAATGCACCACACAGGGAAGTTGTCAACAGAATGTAAATGTAAAATAAATTACAGTCTAATAAACCCAGATGTTCAGAAATAATAGCATAAAAAAAGATAACTGCAAAACAATTCTTAGCCAGTGTAGGTATTCATTTAATCTAAACCAAACCATTCTAAAAGTTATCTAGAAATAAATCAAATAATAACACAGTTATTCGCAGTTACATTGTATATCAAATAATTTGTGCATACATTCATAAACCCTTGCAGATAGAGACACACTCTCTAGCAGTTCACGCTGATCAGTGCAGCAATATGGAATTATTTATCATTACAATTCAACTCTCAAAGTTCGTCAAAATGATAGTTTTCCAAACGTTGGCTATAGATGCTTGAAATACATCATAGAATACATCATAGAACAAAGCAATACATATCAATCTATCTGAATCATTGTGGTAAATGGAGCGGAAGATGTTTGATACTTATCCATATGATTTGAAATGAAGTGCCCATAACTGTCACGTAACTAAAGCCCGGTGCACACTGCACATTTTTGGCAACGATTCTGCCATCTGAGACAAATTTCGGGAATCCTAAAAGATTTCTGTCATTGTAGGACAAAATCTGCAATCTTACAGCATTCAGTTTGACATGTTCACCGACGGCCGATTAATAGCCTTTGCGATGGTCTTTAGCCTCCGACGAAGTTCTGTCAGTGTCAGAAATTCATCATCACAGCTGTATAGTGTGACTGCTATTACGACGGCCAGATGAGCTAATTATTACTGTAGGCTACCTCCTGCAGTCGTGTTCATTCTCAACATCTGTAATTTTTTGCATTTGTGTCTTATTATAGGCCTATATTTCTTTTTATATGTTAGCTTATGCTCGTGATGGAGTGGTATTGGAGTAACGAAAATGCTGATGTCCTAACTTACAGGGAAAAAAGATGGTTCTCCGGGGTTGGCAAATCTTGCCGTTTTGCTTCTGTTCTGCAACGTAACATGATTCACATTCAGTGATCAGAACAGTTGGGATCACAGTCAGCTACGATGTGCATCATACAGTCTGACATAATGTTGCACAGTGTGCCATGGTGATATCAATGTGTTTATACCGTACAGTCTGACAAGCAACAATCCTAAAGGACTGTAAATTCCTACAGTGTATAGCGGGTTTAGGGCTTTATCTTGGGTAATAAGAAAAGAAAAGAATATGTTATGTTATGTTGAATCTGTTGGGCCATTTAAGGCCCAAGCATACTTGCTTCGCTAGCTCGATTCCACGCATCATTGCGTAGTGAAATGTGTCAGTGCCCAATTCATAACCAAATGCAAGTACGCGCTGCATTCTCTGCATTACTGCAAGGGGCGATAGAGTGAATTTTCTATTTTCAGTCAACAACAACCATGGCGGAGCAACAATTTGTGGAGTGTCTTGCCGAACAAGTTAGATTATACAAACATATTAACGACCCCTTGTCCCCTCTCCATTCGAATAAAACAGCAATTGTAAATGCTTAGCAAGTATTTGCAGCTTCCCTAAATTCTGATAATGACTGAGAATATTAGCGCTCTCTATTATATCAGTCTCTGTGTTGTTAATCTGTCTCGTTCATTTGGAGCGCCACATATGTGCAGCTGATCAGATCGGGAGCGGCATTATGACAAGCGCTATTAAATATTTTTCTCTTCCTTATTCAGCCTTTGGTGGATTGACAATGTATCTAACTATAGAAAAACACCTCACTATAAATTTTGCTGGGTTATTTTCACAGTGTTGAGAATTTTTTCATCCAATTTTGCTGGGTTAAAGGCTGGGTCATTGTCACTGACAGTAAATTTCACTACAGCCAACCCAAGCTGCTGGGTCAAAATAACCCACTGCTGGTTTATCTCGTTAAAACCAGTTTTTTCATTCATTCAGTAATTTAGTTCCCCCTGACATGACTTTTGGTTGACTTTCCACAGGTACCAATGCAATGAGGTTGCTCCTTTTGCTTCTGCCATGTAATCCACTAAATTGTAATGTAACTGTTTTTCCTTAATGGGATAGTTCATCCAAAAAATGTTATTCTCTCCCCCTCATGAAATCCCAGATGTGTATTACTTTCTTTGTTCTGTTGAACACAAATAAAAAATATTAGAAGAATATCTCAGCTATGTAGGTCCATATAATGCAAGTGAATGGTAATCAGAACTCTGAAGCTCCAAAAAGCAGATAAAGGCGGCATAAAAGTTCTAAAAGAATCCAGTGGTTTAATCCATGTATTCTGAAGGGATCCAGCTGGTTTTGGGTGAGAGCAAACCAAAATGTATCTCCTTTTTCACTGCACATCTTGCCATTTCAGTTTCTAGGTACGATCAGAATTTCAAGCTCAATTACTCTTCTTTGCGCCATCTAGCGGTTGCGCGCATACAAGCAGTAGGAAGTGTAATCGAAGATATTGATATTACAGAAGATATTACAGAAGATATTGATTAAACCACTGGAATCTTATGTTTTACTTTTATGATGCCTTTTGGAGCTTCAAAATGTTGGCACCCATTAAATTTCATTGTATAGACCAACAAACCTGAGATTTTCTTCTAAACATCTTCATTTGTGCTCTGCAGAATAAATAAATAAATAAATAAAGTCATACACATCTGTAATGGCATGAGGGTGAGCAAATGATGAGAGAATTTTCAGCTTTCCTGAAGATCAGCATTCTCAAAGGAAAAATATCATCCAAGCAGGGGTTTTTCTCCCTATTTCACGGTAGCCGGTGCACAAGAGTTGATCACTATAGAGACTAAAATGTCCTCCGCCATTTATAACAGCACCCATTGTGTAATTAATCAGAATGTTTTCTCTCTCAGCTGTGATGAGCCATAATGCTGAAGTTGTTTGTTTAAAGCTGATTAAAGCTATTTCCTAGCTTTAGTAGTGATACAAGCAATCACGATGAGCTGTAAACAATGACTGACATGGATTCACATCATGTCACCTAACTGGCTCATATTACACACAAAAATAATATTTTGCCACCACCTGCTGGCTAATTTATGTAATGTAAAAAAAGAAATTTCTTACACAGAACTCTTAATTCGAGGACCGAAACTAACTGTTGTATTTGTATATGTGTATATATATATATATAAATAACTTGCTAAAATCTTTATAAACAGATTTTGCTGTAAAATAAATGAAAACAATAACCCAGCG
This sequence comes from Moxostoma hubbsi, assembly GCA_032164185.1. NCBI lineage: Eukaryota > Metazoa > Chordata > Actinopteri > Cypriniformes > Catostomidae > Moxostoma > Moxostoma hubbsi. Next base: position 14,449,374 of record JAVLUX010000012.1, on the reverse strand, counting down.
TATTGTCAATATGAGCTGACATATTGGGTTAAATGTACAACCCAGCTTGCTGGGTTAAAATGTGTAACCCAACTTGCTGGGCTTGTTTTACCCAATGTGTTCTGTTCAATGCTGGGTTGCCAATTGGTTTATTTTTAACCCAGCCAAATTTAGAGTAGATTGAAATGACCTTAGAGTGACTAAATTATGACTGAATTATTATTTTGGGTGAACTACGCACATACTAGAAACCTGTCTGGAACACCATAAACACAAACAAGCAGAATGATACACACAGTGAAGCATCCTAGTGCCGTTATAGTAAATATCCGCACTCTAGGAATCCGCACTTGTCTGAACTGCCTGTTGTATAAAGGTTAATATCAGATTCAGAACTCTAGGTTTTGATAAGGCAAAACATCTTATCTCACTCTATGTTTAAGTTCTCTCTTGGGGCTCTTTGTTTGTATTGAAATGTCAAGACTATGCCTTAGTAAGTATACAAAGCAAGAAACAAGGAGGCGAGGCATCAAGGAGAATAGATGTTCCATCACTCATTCTCTCTGTAGCATCTTTACATTGCAAATGTCTCTAGACACCTGAAATATCATTTTTGCACTCTGCGTCTGTAGTCTAACTTGGTAATTCAATTTAAAATGACATGCATTTTTAGGAGATTTATTTTTCTTCTGGTTGTCTGCTGTGTACTTGCCATGCATGTCATGTCATAATGTTGCATAATGTCAAGTCATTTTTATAAATTAATTTGTATTGTGTTCTTGTTAAGGTAAGAGTGAGCATGTGGGAGAGGGGTTTGTGACTGTAGTACACCTTCATTATGTCAAGCATGTCCAAAATTCCAAAGATTCCGATCTGGAATTGTGCACAGCAGACATTTTTGTCATCAATCAGTACATATGGTTTGCAACACAGGGGTCTTAACATGTCTTATTTCTTATTTTACATGATGTGACATTAAAGGGACTGTTTACACAAAAATGAAAATTATGCTCACCCAAACCTCTAAGACTTTTGTCTTCTTAGGAACACAGCAGGAGATCTCTCTCTCTCTCTCTCTCTCTCTCTCTCTCTCTCTCTCTCTCTCTCTCTCTCTCTCTCTCTGTTTGTTCCACAAAGAGAGAAGGTCATATGTGTTTGGAACAAGGGTAATTTATTATTTGATAAATTATTAAAATAATAATTTTTGGGTGAACTACCCCTTTAAAATGTGGATATAGTCATGGATCATGACTCATGATTTCGCTTAGGTGTGTGCACATGCATAAAAAACAGTGTTTGTGATACTGCAATGGAGAAACTTTTAGTAACTTCACTCGGAGGGAGTTTCATGCATTCAATTATGGAAAAGGTGAGGATGTTCAGAGATGCAGGACATTTTTCAAATCACATGGTTCCATATCTGTAAGAAATTATGACCACAAATAAATAACTACTGATGTGTGAAAATGATAATGTAATGTGTGTTTAAATGTTTGCTAGATTTAGAAATTCTTGCATGAAGGAGCTGCCAGCAAACAAGATTAGATTATTCATTCACCATGCATTCAAAACAAATTTAAAGTAATATTAATTATTCTCTTTAGAGGCTGGAGAAGCACTTCTTCATTATATACTGTAGATGCAGTTTTTTTTAAACCCTCACATGTTCCCAGCATTATATATATATGTGTATTAGCGTTCATATTTCAGGGCAAATGGAGGAGTCAGGTGGCAGCGGAAACAGTAAACGTGAGCACTTTTATTACTCGTTTAGCATAGGCAAATATAAACAAAAAGGGCTCTTTGTTGCAAATATACACGTAAAGAAAACACACACAGCCAACTCTCTCTCTGGCCTCTCCCTCTGCTGAATGATACGCTTGTCTGCCTTTTCAGGTATCCTCACACCATCACTATAACAAGAGATAGGTGTTAATGATAATGACAGCCCAGGTGACGAGCCATACCGCTCTCCCTCTCCAGCAAACAGCCCCCCACCGCCTGAATCAGATAGGAGAAACATCCGGCTTGCCATTTCAGGAGATAAAGTCAGCCACAGCCATCTGCGCCACCGGTCTGTGGATCACCTCAAATTAAATAGCTGAAGTGCCAGGTACCAACGGGTGATCCGCGCATTGGTATCTTTCATGCAGTGGAGCCATTGGAGTGGGGCAAGTTCAGAACAGAGGGTGGAGGCCCACCCCAGAAGGTTGTAGCAGAGAGTGAAGACAATCCACTTGATTGCAAGACACTCCTTCTCGATGGTACTGTACTTGTCTCCTTCAAGGAGCTCTAAAAACTTATGAACAGTACAGGCCATTCCTCCCATCACTCCTCCTGCAAGAGCCCCAGCCCTCTGTCGGATGCATCCATCTGTATAATAAAGAGAAGTTAAGTTAAGAGCATGTAAAAGCAGGCCCTCACAAAGCATGGACTTTACTTTTAGGAAAGCCTGTCCATTCTATTAAGATCAGTCAACGGGCTGGTGACGTCAGAGTAACTAAGCGCAAACCTTTGGAAGTAACCAGCCAGCCCTAGAAACTGTCTTGTCTAATTTTTGGTCTTGGGCCTTGGGCAGGCCGCGATCACTGCAGTTTTGTTAACCTGAGGTCTCACCTGCCTGTGACGAAGTGGAACCCCAAATACTGAACTTCCACCCACCCAATTCCGCACTTCTTTGAGTTGGCGGGTGAGTCCCGCCCATCGCAGCGACCTCAGGACAGCTCTCAGATGTGTCATGTGCTGCCACCAGTCATTACTATAAACAATAATATCATCTAATGCATATGCTGTACGTGGTCAGACAATTTTGTACATGAGATGCTGAAATGTGGCCGGGGCCCAGAACAAACCAAATGGAAGAGTCACAAATTGTCAGAACGGTGTGTAAAAAGCAGTTTTTCTCTCAGGAGATTGGAGTTAAAGGGAAATTCAGTGTAAAATAAAATTTAGTCGTGCCCAACCAATCGAGCAACTCGTCAATCCGTGGCATTGGGTACATGTCAAATTTGGACACCATGTTCACTTTGCGATAATCTACATAGAAACAGACTGGGGGTGAATGAATTTGGTTGGAGAGTCACTTCCAGCCTGAGCTCCACCCTCTCTGGAACTACCATCATCAAGGCCACAAGGACCACCTCCCTCCATGATTTTAGGAGGTTGAGGTGGTAAATTTGTCGTGTCCCACGCCTATTTGTTTACCTCACACATTCACACAGAATGGCCCAGGCTTCCCTACCATGCCCATGGGAGCGGTCTCAACAACCTGGGGGGAGAGCATATGGAGACAGGGGAAGGGTGAAACGCAGACAAGGGGAATGTTTGGGTTTAAGTGGGGCTCCTCCCCACTGCCATGGAGCCAGAACATGATGGTAACAGAAGGGGGGGTTTGAGATTTAGGAGAGAAAAAGAGAGGTCTCTGTAGTTGAGGAGGCTGGCGGCAGGAAGTTGCTGGGCTACAAGCTGCGCTTCCCCAGAGAGCAGAGGTAACAGACAGGCCGCCCTCTGGTCGGGTGGCCATCTCCACATCTCAGCCGTCTTCTCAAATAAGTTGAGGGTAGGCCTTGGGATAATCACTCGGCCCCATCTTGATGAGGGTAACGGGGGTTGTGGTCTCTGGGGTCGCAGTTGTAGCCCCCTCTCTGGTGAGCAGGCACCAGTGTAACAGCGTTCGTATTTCAGGGCAAATGAGGAGTCAGGAGGCAGTGGAAACAATCAGAGTGAGTACTCCTTTAGCATTGCAAACGGAAACAAAAAGGGCTCTTTGTTGCAAATATACACAAAAGTAAGTCAATGAGAGTTCACTTCAATCTTAGAAAACACAAATACAGCCGACACTCTCTCTGGCCACTCCCTCTGCCGACTGATGCACTTGTCAGCCTTTTCAGGTCTAACTCTGCCATCACTATAACGAGAGACTGGAGTTAACGATAATGACAGCCCAGGTGGTGAGCCTTACCCCTCTCCCGCAGACTGACACATGACCAGGCCCCATCCCCACAAAATATATTAGGGCTGGGAATCGATTAAAATGTTTTAACTAATCAATCGTAGAATTTTCTGTAATTAATAGCAATTAAATTGTGGTACATAATACATTACAACAAACATAAAAAAATATATGATAAATATATTTAATTTATACTTTACCTAAAAGAAATCACAAGAAATTGGTTAGTCATCATTTATCTAAAATAAAATAAATACAAATGTACATGTTCTGTGTATCTAATTAACTAATTAACTAAGTACATGACATAAAATCAATTTACATGCTGACTGCTTAGGGTTATTGTTACAGTGAGATTGCTCCTCACTGTTAGAAAAGCATGATGCTGTTATTAAAACGCATTTAAATGCAAAATCCTCTGACGTTTTCCTGTGGACTTTGTTTAATAATAGGATCAAATGGGCAGATTCAATTCATATCAAGCTTTATTGACAAGATAGAAGTGTACTGTACATTGCCAATGCAATATTATACACTAAATACAGTATACAGATATAAAACATATTGAAGGCTTAAGTTTAATTTGCTGAAGTTTCTAAAGTCAAAAGTATTATTTTCACTGGATGCTATTCAGACTAGTATACCAGTCAGCAGCTTGCTGAACAGCTACACTATCACGCGCACATGTGGTGTCTCTTTTGAGGTTCCGCTTTTGAAACTGGTCAGGCAACAGCAGTTGCACATTTACAGGCAATGCGAAAAGAAACAGCAGCTTGCCTGTTATGAATTGCAAAGTTTCCATTCTCTGTGCAGTAAATCTGCTCCCGTTTTTGTAATGCCCAGGACATGCGTCGCGTGTGACGAAACATGCACTGTGTGACGAAGCATGCACTGCTCCACACAATTGGTTTCTGTGCTAGGATGTGCAGTCGTGTTGAGTGTGTACCTCCTGATAATGTATATATTCCACAGAAAGTTGGAAAAACATAAGTGAATTTTCATCCATTGTACAAATGTGCCTGGGTTTGTTCCAGACAGGCAGCAGGTGCCATGACCCTGCCCCCACACTATTCCTAACCAAATGGAGCTAAGGCTAAGTAGCCTGCCAGTAACAACTCGAGACACCCTTCTACCATCTTGCAATGGTTTAGGAAGGGGGGGGGGGGGGGGGATACAGCATATTTTTTTTTAACGCATTAAACAGAAAATATTAATCACAGAAATTATTGCATTCAATTCCGCAGCACTAATATAAAAGTTTATCTTGTCACTGCATCTTAAAAACTAATTCTCGTTCATGCCACAAGATGTTAACACATGATGCAACACACCATGATGACAATGTCAATGTCCATCAACATATACATGGATAGAGCAACAAAAAATAATACAGATGTAAAGCAAGATGTCTACCTTCGATGGACTGCAAAATGGATTGCTATAGACTGTAAGCCAGTTATAGGCATAATGATGTGAAAATAAAACATATAATGACTTATAAAACCACTTTTTTAATGTCTTTTCAAAGCTTTTTTCTATCATGTAATGTCATTGAATTATACTTTATTTCAGGGGCTTTTCCCGCTCAAAGAAATAGTGATAGCTATGTGAAATTGTGTGCAAATTAATTTGATTCCTTTATCAGCAGCGTATTATTTAATTAATGTAAGTATTTTTATCATGTTTACAGCCCTTGTAATATTACTACTATCTAGTCTCAGAGATTCACTTTTACATTAAGCCCCCTCCCCTCCCCATATGGTATATATTTATTACATTTAAAACAAATAGTCTAATCTGTTTATGTCAAATACATAAATGTAATCACTTCATTGAAATAATTTCTCAATATGGAGAACTTATTACCTCTTACCCTATGAAATCAACACCATTTCTATGTCATATGTATAACTAGGACTTCAATAGAATATTAAAAATATTACAAATAGTAAACAGAAAAATTTATTACGAGCACTTTTTTTTGCCTCCACATTTTGAATTTCAAGGGCATTTTTGTTATCTTTTGTGGCAATTTTGCACTGAGCTCCGGCTGCTAATATCTGAAATAAATTTTTAACTAGTACCAAACTGCTCATTCAAAAACTTCCTAATATAAAACTGATCTTTGTGACAGTGATTACCTGTACTTGGTATTTACTATTTGGCACTGCCACAAAGTGGAGGTTAGCGAAGGGAGAAATGCAGTCCAAAGCATATTTATGATAATCTCAACTGGTGTCATAACATGCTACAGTGGACAAAGATCAACCAGAATCACTGATCAGACATGCACCGAAAATTACAACAGGGACAGTATACTGTGGCATTTTGGCCATCTGGAGCTGTGTGAGAACTCCTGTTGGGCTGATCCACTTGTGGAATTACATTTATTTACATATTTAATCCTTGCTCAGGCAATCTTACTTGTTCTGCTGAATAATTAAAGCCATAATTGTGAAGACGTTGGAGGGAATGGTGCTGAGCCTGAGCCCTGTGGTCCATTCAATCAGGGTTAGCTGCATAGCAGCAGTGCTCACATTTAAAAAATACATTCCTGTATTCAGGTGTTAGAACAGAAATAGGTATTTTGCTTCATGTTATTATATGTATTTTTATTATAATTGTTTTTTCATTAATAGTTTTACTATTATTATTATTTGTTGTAGATGGCTGTATTCAGAATTCAGGACTGGAACTATCTGTTTTATAAGGAATTGTACAGAAGTGCCTATTTCAATTATTAGTAGCTGTGGCAGAACTTTAAATGCAATATACTGTGCACTTGTTAAAGCTTTAGTAGAAGTGAAGGGAATGTGTCAGATCCTATTTTACTCAACTTGTGTTCTGTATTTCACATCATAGTCTTCTGAATATATCTTAGCAGACTTCAAAGCTGAGCTGTTTTCTGCCTTGAACTGGTTGGATACTCTTTTCCGTGGCAGAGTGTCCATGTGCTTTTAAAGTGCTTTAAAAATTCTCTCTATACTGTATTCTGTAGATTGACTGAAGGCAGGAAAAATTATAAGCAATATGACTTGAATCCAGAATACCTAACCTTTTAACCCTGGAATTCCTCAACATCATAAATGAATAGATTCTGATCAGCTAGGCAAAAAGAAGCCTTGTTGAGGCCTGCTTTGGATGATAAAATGTCAAGGAGACTAAAACAGCATGATTTAAAGCAAAAAGGCCATTGGTCAGAAAGGCCCCTCAACCCATAGGACAGTGACATGGTGCAGACTCAGCATGACCTTCTGAACTCCACGCTGAGCTAAAGCAGGTTTCCTTGGGAGATCCTCCTGAATTACAATGAACAAAACAACGCCAATTCTATGACTTTTTATTCTGGACAATAACCAATTTTCTAGGCTACAAATTAATCATGAGACACCCTCTCTGATCAGTATTCTGAAAACAGCTGCTAAAAAAAGAAGTCATTCATTAATTTAGTAACACACAAATACTTAAAAATTAAACATTTCCTGTCACATGCTAAAAACCTCATTACTAAAACATTTATTCTTAATCTAGGAACATTTCATGCAAAGTCACAGTACTTCGCTGAGTTAACCCTCTAAATACACAAAATCTAGCCTTGCTAAATAATTCTGAAAATGATGTTATGATCTGTGACAAATTAATGATTATAGCCTGATGTACCTTTTAAAATATATGTAGTGATTTGTAATAAATTATAACTGACAAATCGATGATTACAATCTTTAATTTTGTGATATTCATGTCATTTTTACTAAGAATGGTAACAATTCAGGACAAAACACCTCATGTTTACTATCGTTGAGATTCTTTCTGCATTTCAGGAATGTATATGTTAATCAATTTTTTATATATTCAGTTGTATCCAAGATATAAAATGTAAAGTTAAAACATACTATTTTGAGTGGGAATTTTTAAGAATCCTTTACACAAAGGATTGTAAATCAACTTTGAAAAAGACAGACAAATTGACCATGTGACTCTGAAAAGCCACCTCTAATTGGCTTACAGCCTCTTTGGGGTGCGAATAAACCGAATGGGTTAAAAGGCTAGCCTGCAGCAACCTCCTAGATTTTTGAGTTCTGAGTTATCTTCTTCAGCTTCTACATGCTCCACTTCCTCTGCAGCTCCGCACTCAGGCCCTCATGGCTTGCAGCCTTGCCCCAGCATCCCTTAAGTTCTGTGCAATGTAGAAGTAGAAGTTTTCGAGTAAAGCTCCAAGTAATCCCTTTTCTGTGCTATGACACACACATGATGGGAGTCAAGGTGATCATTCCATTGATACAACAGACAACAAACTATCCATGATCTTAACAGAGTCCAAACATTGATGGAACCACCAGAATTTTCTACAAAGTGCCAAAGAACCAAGAAATGCAAGGAAATGCAATGACATGCAAGTACATCTCTAGACTTTTGCTAAAAGTGCTGGTGTATTATTTAAATACTTTGGGTAATCTGATTGCAAATCGATTTAGACTAAAATAAGTATCAGTAGTTCTTAAGGAAGTGTATACAGACTCCATAAAGTTCCTTTTCTCTGTATAGATAATTTCCATCCATGTCACTCTGTTCGCTTTGCTCACCAACCTGTTTGATGATTGTATGTGTTAGATTAGTTTTTTTTTATGTTTAGACTAGCAATAAAGTCTTGTTTGTATTCAAGGATAATTTGACTGTGGTATATTTTGATAACTAATCTCATCACTTGATTTTTTTCAAAGATCCGGTCTTAAAGTTGTACCTAAAATTTGAGATATTATTTTCAATAAACTATGAGAATAATATTACTCCAATAATTTAATTAATCATAATTACCTTATTAAAGCTAATTCCTTACAATAGAAATTGTGAGTGGATTCAACGAGACATTGAATTACGATTTTAATGGTGGAGAATTTTATCCAGACAAATAATCAAATTATTTTTCCTTAATCTTTCTTATAATAGTTGTCGAAAGTGACTAATTCCATTATAAAATTCCTACGTTTAATGGAAGACATGCAGAGAGTTGAATTAAATTCCTAGCACACTTACTGTTCACCTATATCTGTTAAAGGGTATATTTATTTTCTGATAGAAACAAAACATGCTGCTGCATTCAATTGTTTGCCAGTGATGAAGATCATGTGCGAGTGCAGCCTGTGAATGATGGTAAAGATGGTAAAGAAAAAAACTGCAGGTAAAGATACTTTCTAAATAAAAGTGTATAAAAATTACATGAAAGTGCTTAAAAGTTCCAAAACCAAACCAATACCATGTTTTTGAACATATTCTCTTGAGTAGCCTTCCATATAATTACCATGATATAGGCCTACTGTATATAATAAAAATAGCAAGGTCTTACCATATTGTAGCATCATTGTACCATGATACTTCCACAGCAGGCTTTTGAGAAAAACTTAATCTTGTGTTGTGTAATGTGAAAAGGTGACAATATGGTTTAGTCCATTTATTAATGCTACACAATATATAGTGGCATAGAGGCTACTAGAGTGTGTGTGTGTGTGTGTGTGGGGAGGGGGGGGGGTGTGTGGTGGTACTGGAGTTCTGGAGGGTCTCGTCTAGGATCCCAAATGGGTTATGACTGGCACAGTGATTTCGAATGTTGGTTTCAAACACCTACAAAATTCCTACAAAAAATTTGAAAAATTCCTTGTTTAAACAAGTGGTGAAAAAAAGAAAAGAAGAGAAAAAAACAAAGATCCTGTTGTGACAACTTACCTCAAATAGAGTGACTACATGCCCCATTCCAACATGGTCTAACCTACAGTATATTAATTTATTTGATATATATATATATATATATATATATATATATATATATATATATATATATATATATATATTCATAATAGATACATTATATATATTGGTTGACAGGGTACATCATTTGTGCTCTTTAATCCACAATAAAGAAGAGTAAAGCTTGACAGAACTAAAATATTCTATTATACTCTCATTTTTATTAAAGCTATTTATATTTGAGAACATGCATGACTTTTTCCTTAAATCACCTTTAATAAATAACTTTAAAGGCAGGGAAATTACAGGGTCAGAAAGAAATCTGAAGTTTTGGTACAGTTTCTCTATTTTTTTATATGAGTGCCATACTTAATTCCTGCATAATTTTGTAAGAGCAACTTGTGTTATTTTCTCAGTTGTCAACCAGGCAAAAGTTTATTTAGCTGTTTTCATTATGGCTTAGTTTGGATGATTAATTTCTGCCCTGATGAAAAAAAGGGGGGTAAAAAACTGATTTGCTGGTCTCCCAGCATGGTCAGGCTGATCTGTTGGCATGTTTTTAATGTGTTTTGGGTACTTGTCAGCTGATCAGACTGGGAGACCAGCTGGCTGACACCAGCTAAGACCAGTAAAGCAGTCTGGTTAAAACTGTTTTTTATTCCTTTTTTCTTTGTGTGTTTTTATTGTAAATCAGAGTAGCCTACTTCTGATATGTTATGTCTTATGGACAGACAAAATAAAGCATGGCATTATGACAAATACTGTACATGCATATATTTCTTATCCTTGCAAAAGAAGCTCTTTGCAGTAGTCACAGAGCGTATGCTTGTTTTTCATAATCCCATACTATTTTCTTTTTTTTAAGAACACTGTGAACAGCAGGGACTGGATACCTTGTGGTCATGTCTCCTTTGCTCTGGTAGTCAGGATACACTGTTGGCCCATTGTGGGTCCTGGTAATTAGTGGCATTTGCAAAGATCTTTGTCTTGATTGCTCACATTAGGGAAGTGATCCCAAAAGCCTGGGATACAGAATTCTGTTGACCACTGTGTGGAGCTGTCTCTCTGCCACATACAAACTCACACATTCAAACACAAACAGAAAGGGTGAGGCGCCTAAAGACACAGTCATTTCTGTCTTTTCTTTGTCTTCTTGACTCACTCACACACAGACTATTAGACTCACTGATGTTGCCTGCAAAATAAAAAATTAAATTAAAAAATCTGCCATGCTCTCCCTGAATTTTCCCCTTACCACCTGCGTGGCTGAGAACGTGTGAAAATGCTTGGTGAGATTCAGTGGTGCCTGTTAGCTATATCACACCTTCCGACAGGACAGCTTTCTTGGTCTTACACAATTTCTATGGGCCACCTTGCATGCTTTTACAGTAATGTACATGTAAGAGGTTTTTTAATGTTAAGCGATATTGTTGTGAATGTTATTGTCACAGAAATATCTGAGCCTCTGAGTCATTCTTATGTATAAATCACACCACAAAAATGATGTGCTGCATACTCCTCCTTTGCCATTATACTGATGCCTTGGAGGCGCATGGCACTTTTTAGAAATAGCAGTTTTAGATTTTTTCAGTTGTGCCAGCGGTATTGTTTCCAAACAATGGGAATGATTGAAGTAAAAAGGAAAATGCAACTTAGAATATAATTTCTGTGCTGTGTGAACTCCTGTGTGAGATTCCTCGCATTGCAAAATCATCTACGCTTGACCTTGGTAAAGATTGTCTTTTGCTTATTTGATTTGGAAACAGAATGCCATTATACACAGACATAGACAATGTAATCTGTGCGATTTACTGGATGAGAATAATGCATAGGCAACATGATATGATACATACAATATATGTAGAAAATACACTTGTTTTCTCCTGTTTCCGTTTGCATTTCCATCCATGCAAGCTTTTTTGTCTGTTTGTGACATCAAACACATTTACAAAACACTGTTTCTTATACACCTAACACATCATTATCAGACAGTAGAAGAAAGGTTTTACATGAGATTTGAAATCATAAAGTTCTTCACTGCTTTTGACCTTGAAACGTAAACAGGTATGCAAACAAGCACATTGGATAAACCAGGTAAAAATGGCAGTAAAGGTGTTTACATGCAAAGCAAAATCAGGGTAATGGGCAAAACCTAAAATCACTTAAATTAATTCTTCTGTTAAAACTTACTAACACACATAGGGGTTGGTTTTTGTGAGTATGCAAAGTACAACGCTATGCGCAAGGACCTTGCGCTATGTCTTATTCAATTTCCGTGAGAGCGCTGATTCTAAGTGCAATTTTCGTGCCAACGCACAGCATAAGTGGCTATAGGATTGTTTGCGCTCTCGTGTGTTTATGTGTGCAAAATGCTGGTGTAAAAGCGCAATTTGTTTATATTTACAATTGTCTTTATAATCTAATTTGTATTGGTAGTTTTCCACCTGTTGTCACAGAGTGATTTATAAGTCACTGCATAAGGTCCCTGTGAAAGAAGTTGGAGAGGATAAAATGTTTGGATTTGATATAGGATTTTTGTTGTTGTTGATCATTTCATTATTTTGTTAATATTTTAATTTTGTTTGAAGTGTAATTTGACTTTAGAATTTTTTTTCCATTTTTCAAAACATTCATTTAAATCATTCAAAATTGACCGGTAGAAGTGAAGTGCATGCCGATACAATAACTATTACAACTAGCCATGATTTGTATGTCAGCAGATGAAAATTATTAATAATACTTTCATTCCCAATTATTTAATGGAGCATACATCGAAATCCTGAGAAGAATAACATTTTCTAAGTATATAAAAGAGCATGTCCATATTTCTATTATTTAAATTCATACAGTCCATTTACAATACCAACTTCTTATGAATGTGCTGTTTTTGTTTATAGTTATGGTGCTTGAGGGAATGGACTACATAATAAGATGCAGATGCTGCAATAAACGGAGAAGAACCTTCTAATTAAATTGCACATGACCCAGCTCATGACTTTTTACAGAAAAGATGGGGAAGTTAGCTCAACTTGTTTTGAACCTGAAATTTTACTTTTAAGGCATTTACATGACCTTATACACCATTTGCTTATTAACCATAATCAGAATACGATTGTGCATGCCTGGAAACGTGGAGTTTTATTGGACTCTTAGCCTTTGAGGTTATCAATAATATAAATGCTATTTTCTCCTCAAATAAAATGTTAATGTGTTCATTTTGCTACTGTATCCTAACTATAGATGTTTATATGGCAAGATGTATTTTATCTCTATCCACGACCCTAACAGAAGTGACCTCTTTACAAATTACCAGAAGCAGCTAGCCCATAGTGTAATCAAATTCATTTTATAGATGTACTTGGACACCTGTTTAGTGGACACTAAATCAGTCCAATCACAGTCAATCTTTTGAACAGGTTCTGCATTAACGGGAAATCTTTTTACCTAGTATTCTCCATAGTACACTGAAATCTACTTTTTCATCACATTGAAATTCTCTCACACTCTTTTTAGGGTGTTAAAGTGTGTGTGGCACTCTGGGCTTGCTGGTATGCTACAATTCTGAGATCAGAGTGATTACAAAAAAGAAAGTTTTCAATTTCTCTTTGTAAATGTCACCCAAGCAACAGCTTTTTTGACTCCATTTTCAGAAGCATGTAGCAACCTGCTATAAAATTATTTTAATTACAAACTTGAGTTTTTATATAAATAAATGTCTGAAATTCAAATAGGCTTGAACTTTCACTTTTCCACCACTACAGTCAATCATACGCAGTCCTTCTTAATACTGCTCAGTGCTATTATAATTTGTAATCAAACTCATTGAACACATAGGCTATATGTTTAAACATACAAATGCAGAGCCATAACACTAAGCTGTTGTTCATTGTCCAGTTAGGGACCTGCCTATAGAACATTCCCAAATTATATCATATTCATCAACAAAAATGCATGACCACAAAGTAAGAATACCACACATTCCAAGATTTACAAACAAAAGTACAGTACAGATAAACTGTAAAATGTGCACTGCTGCAGCTATTGATAACAGCAGTGTCTTCTCTGCTGGAGTAACATGCCTAATAAAAACATATTTTTTTCATCCTTTCATTCTCATTGATGTATTTTCAATTGCTCTCCACTCCTGATTCATCTACAAACAAACAGCAAAAAACAAAAAGTGTATCCACTCAGAATTTATTCCTCGATGCTTACAAGCAAAGTGTGACAACTGTTTCACAAAATGCATGCCTAAAGCCATGCACATTAGGCGAAGCAGCATAGAATTCTGAGCTCCACTCCGTCAGAATGTCCACAGAATCCCTCAACACTGCTGTTAATAGGCATCTAAAGTTAGATTGTTAGATTTATCAGTCAATCAGATTTATTTATTTGTTCTTGGTGGGTGTGGTCTTTAGGATATGTCCCAGTCCAGGCCTTATCTAGCTGTCCTTCTGTGGACTCAATCACTCAAGGCCAGCTAGAAGGCCTGTAATGGGACATATCCTAAAGACCACACCCACACCCTTGAGTGACGCAATCACAGTTTGTGATGTACATAAATTGTCACTTAAAAAGTGACAGGGTTACATCAAACAACATTATGCATCCAGATCAGATTAAGTGAATTTATATGCTACATGAACCACATGCTGATATCACAAAAATGGAGCATTAATATAATTGTGGTGTGTGTGTTTTGGGTAGATTGTGGCTTCACAAGGGCTAGTCAGAAACCTCACAGATAGAAATCAGAAAAAAAGTTAAAAAAAAAAAAAAAAGCATCACACAAATGATAATAATATAATGATGAAATATATAGTTGTCGCTTAACAGTTACAGGGATATTAAGCAACGAATAGTTAGCCATGTTTGACAATGCAATCAATAAGTTATACAGTAGTTATACATACCTGAAGCAGCCGCATCTTGCCATTGAAGTGCTGGTGCCGTCTGAGGCTGTTTTACTTTTTTCTTAAAGTATTTTGAAATGTCCATTTCAATATTCAAATAAATATCCTCATCAAGTCAAGTGCTCATCAGCGAACCATCTGTATTAAAGCAGTCGATGTAATAGGATCCAAAAGTGAAAATTTCATTGGCTGGATCACATGTAGCTTCACATCAACAATTGGCCAGTTTATATGTCAATCAGTACTACAAGTCTGGTGGTTCTTGTCAGGAGTGAATGAACGTAAAAGGAGACACTTTATTATGTGCAGAGAGCAGAATTCTAAAGGGCTTTATTTTTACTGCCTGCGGGAAATCTCAATGATTAGTACAAGGTTAAAAATACATTCAGGGCTTTTCCTAAAACATTCGTGACTTAAACCAGATAAGCCCACCACTAGCGCCACCCCAGGCATAAACATTTTCTTGAATTATTGTTTGTGAAGTCTTGCAGGGCACTGCTGTTTATCCCTACTATTGTTCTCTAGCAGTTTTTAGAAATATATTAATAAAACAGTGCAAATTTAAAAAAATAAATATAACTTTTTCATCACCTCCAAAATTCCGGAGCTGACACATTTACTTTCACGTTCATGGTCCTCAACACACTCTGGTTAATCAGCCCTCTCAAGCAATGTTGAATGCATATTACCAACACAGTTTACCTTTTCTAAATGTATTCTAGGTAAAAGTGACATCAAAGTAAAATTCTTGTCAAAACTACAGTATGTCGGAATTCTGGACCTTGTGGAATTCCAGAGGATTTCCAGGATTATTTTGGCAGCTTTGTGTTCCATGCAAGGTTTGTCAGCCAGTGCCAAAGTATTTTGTATAGGCGTGATGTTTACTGTAACAGATAGGTACTTTGTTAATTCAAATAATTCAACAGAAGTTTCTCGCAAGCATAAGAATAGGTATTTCAAAAGCACCAGAACATATCAGGATGTACAACACATTAAAGAAAATAGCAATATTTACAGTACATAGAAGGTGAATGGTTATACTTGAAGATGATCTTACATTATGTATTTATTTGAAAACAGAACTCTTTTCTCTTTCCTACTTCTTGGTTGCTCTATTTTGGGATGCATTACTGTACAAAACAAAGGGAGGTCATTTTTGATTAATGTCATCTGTTCTGAGTGTCTCCCCAGTGGTTTGATAAAATGTTTTGCTGTGGAAAACTACTGTGTCAAACTTCCTCTCAGATGTCTGAACTTCACCTTTTGAATACTGATCTAATATTCTGCCACTCTTGTGTCCTCTAGCAAACTTACATGTTGGGTAAGAGCTATGTAATTCTAACAATATTCTGAAAATTCAGGCTGCTCTTCTTTTGATCCATACTAAGACAAATTCATTTTATTTTCAGTTATTTTTGGTAATGCACAACTGGAAATCTAGAGGTCTTCAAGGGCATTAAAAGGAAAATATGAGTAATTAAATCAATATTTTATTAATAAATATTATACAAATATACTGTAAATATTATCAATTTATCCGTCCATCCGTCCTTCCGTGCGTGCGTGCGTGTGTGCTGTATTTTATAGAGTCGTTACCCATAAGCAAGCACATATTTGCAAACATAAAGGGCTGCTGTAATGGATGCCTCCTAACAAAGTTGACTTGAAATAGTGTATACTGTAGATAGATGAACACATTTTTATATGCATCCATTAATCAGTTAACAGTGTAAAGAAGGTACAGATGGTTGTAAATGTATAAGTTTAATTCAGCATCCTATTTAAGGATATAAGAATCCAATTGCGTTAATTAAACCTATCATAGTACGGAAGGTTACAACTTGTCTACAGTCACAGCATGCAAACCAACACATTTTCTGTTAATTAACTGAAACAGAACTTAATCTACTACATCACAGTTTACAGTCTTATATCTTATATCATGTAACTCATAAGCTTAAGAGATAAACTGAATCTTTTAGTGTCTGTTATGTCTTGGACAGACACTTTGGTCCCGGGCTTTCATTATTTGTTCATGGGTGTAAATGTAAACATGCAAGATAAAAGATTAGTTGTTTAAGTTGGATCTCTTTAATCACCACCCCTCCTCCCAAACCAATTACAGGCTCAGATTTGTATCAGAATTACTTAATTACTTGATTAGAGTGGATGTTGAGTTAATTGGATGGCATAGTCCTTGTAACAATGAAGTGAGTGACAAATTAGGGTTCAGTTTGCTCTAATGCATACCAGTATGTTCTATTTCAAGGACTTTAATCAAAGCAGTACTAAACAACCATCACAGCTGTTGTCCTATACACACACAAACTCACTCTTCGTTGTTACATAGACATGTCTTGCCATCAGAGACACAATGCAAGTTTCCTTAAATAAATATTGGAGATTCATAAGTGATAATACAGCATATCCAAGTCAAGTACTGTGAACTCCACAGAACAGCTCAAAATGCATTTGAAAATACCTCAGATGTTTACTAAGAATTCACATGTGTGATGTTTGCAAACCAGCTGTGACTCAGGGTTGTCTGTGTTGCAATGATGAGTCAGTTCTGTGGCAGAGTACATTACCATGATGACTTTGGCTTTACACTTGAGCTGATGCAAGAAACAAATTGCACTTAGCGAATCAGACCACTATTATCAGGCAAATTTTCTGTACTGCAATATTATATACTAGGGAAAGAGAATGAGACTCTTTGAACCACTTTGTAGACTTTAATGATTCAGAATGTTTCATGTTTTATCAATTCATTCCTTTTGATAACTAAATGAGCATCAGTTGGTAATGATCCTGCAAGCTATATACTCACTTGTGAGTGTGATTCTGTGTTTGTGCTTGTAATTAATTTTTATTTTATACAACAGTTCTATAATCAAAAATGTAATATCATGTAATTTATAGGATTGACTGTGCACTGTATAAACATTTTTATTTATTTTGTAATGGTAAAAGACTGTAAAAATCTACATAAAAAATAAATAAAAATAAATGTTAATTGGTTAATGGGTAGTTACCTTGAAATATGGCAACAATGGTAAAAAGTAGGACTAAGCACTGTCTCTACATGTTTATTGGTTATTGCCCTTGGAAGGGCCACTACTGATGATCTTCATGTCATCATGTGCCCTTTTGTAATTGCCACAGTGATCAACAATGCATTATAAACTGAAAAGAAGATTTTTACAGTTTCAAAAGATTAAAAAGTTTATCATTTAATTATATAAACGGTAATGTAATGTAAAATATACAGGCATTAAAATTACTTCCCATAATCCTGAAACGGTTAACATTTTTAATTTTATTTTTAAAGTAAAGGTTTGGCAACCACAGCTGCCGGTAGTTAACATAAACTGTGCTTTTTTTTTTTACAGTGTTGAGTATCTTCAAGCAACATATAAACTGAAACCCATGAACACAGATAAGCAGAGTGATATGAATCATCCCATTGCTGTTATATTATAAATCAGCACTCTTAAATATTGGCCAATCAGATTAGACAAGCACAACTGTTAACTGTTATTGTTGTATCTTACATTTACATTTATGCATTTGGCAGATGCTTTTATCCAAAGTGACTTACAGAGAACTTATTACAGGGACAATCCCCCCGGAGGAACCTGGAGTTAAGTGGCTTGCTCAAGGACACAATGTCACAATGGCTGTGGGGATCGAACCAGCAACGTTCTGTGTAACACTTATGTGCTTTAGCCCACTACGCCACCACCACTCGTATCTTAGTGATGTTATATGAAATAATCATGAATCTGTAAAAACCCTAAATTCAGAATGAAACATAAATTAGACTTCTGTTACCTGCATGGTCTAAACAACTTTTATTCCATGACAAAGCAACACTTAAATACTGGCTTTCTCCTTTGAAAATTAGCTCCAAACTCCATCTCCTTTGCTCAAGGGAACCTGTAATTTCAGATGAAGGGATTGGATTTATATATTTGTTCTGGTGCAATCTTTGTGACATTGATAAATCATGGATTGGAAACTGTGGTACACTTAAGCCGGATATCTCAAATATATCCTGAATATATTTAACACTCTTTGTGACATACACCTCCCTGGAATGGCATTTCTTAGAATTTTATCCAATGGAGGCTCTTTTCATGTGTCCCCCGCTGCCAACACAATTCAATAATGGCCTGTTCTCATTTCTCAGTCATTAAAGTTTAGGCCATGGAGTAAATAAGCCTGTGTGTTAGGCTGCAATGGGCTGAGCTGTGATCCCTAGGTGGCAACGGAGTGACGCAGATAGGAAAGTACTGATCTGTAGCTTGTTGGACCTGTCACTGCTACACTGGAAGAAATATCTGTGTATTAACAGTTGTATGACTGTATATTTTATTTGAAATTGTCCATAGCACGTGATTCACATTTGTTTTTCTGTTTATTTACATTTTCGTGGTGCATTATGGGACCTTGATCTCTGCTCCGACCACTTTTGGTGGCCATTATCGCAGTACAACCACTGATCTAGATCAGTGAGTACAACATTTTATCCGGTAAGAATTTTCTGAAAAAAATTAACACTTTACAAGTGAAAATTAACAATTTAAAAAGTGACACTTTTTTCAATTAATAGTAGTTTGAAATTATATGTTGTCTTGGTTTGTCATGTAAAATATGATGAATTCACAATGTGAATTTTCGTTGGATATCGCTAACCTAGTGAGATGGTGTTCACAATGCCATTATTGTTAAGTTATTAACCACCACTTGGTTTGAAAGGACTGATTTTTTCATAAGTTTACAAACTGAGCAGCTTTCTAGGAGATAATTATTGTAATGTTACTTGGTAATGCCAACATTCCCCATTTCTTTGTGGCAGTGGGTGAGTATCTGAATTTAGTTTTATTGTCAGTATTATTGTTTTCCTGGGTGGGAAACATTTATCGTACCTTCCCCAACTGCGTGTCTCTCATCCAGCTCCACTTTGCCTGTAAAAGGTAATTATTCAATGGAAATTTAAAATGACTGTTTTCTTGGTATTATATAAGTAGCTAACACTAACAGTTTAAGTTCGTAACTATTGTCTAGTACTTTGGTCGTGTTAAGATGGCTGTGTTAACTAATAGTGGTGTCCATTAGTGGTGTCTTTTGAGGCGCTTGAATGGAGGCTCTTTTTAAATATAATTTTGCAGGCAGGGCTGTCATTTCTGTGTGTGGCAATGTAACATAACGCTATGTGGGAGGGAGACACGGCGAGGCTGCATCAAACTCGGGATCCGTTAACATAATGATTCTAAAAACGGAGGCCACTTAAAGTCAGTGTGTACGCATTCATTTCTAACACTTCTTTCACACATGATCCATTTGCAGTACGTATGCGGTGCGGATGCAGCACGCATTGTGCTTTCACACTGGCAGATTCCAGCGCGCAATGGATCCGTGGCTGATGTGTAAAAACAGTGGGTAGTTCAGCATACTTTTTATTTAAATGCAAATGGTTAATAAATGTATGAGGAATGTCTCTCAAGACGCTTATTTTACTATAGATCTAGTTTAAATAGTTTAAAGATTTCCAATTGTGAGGTAAAGTGTATCCTTCCACCTGTCATGTGCTTTTGTATACCATCACCAGCATACTCTGCTGTGCTGCAATAGTGAACACCCCCACACACACACCATACACTTCTACTTTAAATAATTTTAACATTATTTTGTGGTTTATGCTACTACTGGAAATAGTGTGCTTTAGTTTTCTTTTCTTTATGCAATGCTGAAAGTCATATGGTGACTGTGAAACACAGTAGACTTTAATTATATGCCTATATGGTGAAATTACATTTTCGTGTCAATCCATGTTCATTTTGACCACAAACAATGTGCTATCACTTTAATTCAGCACTGTCTGTACAGCAAAAATCTGTACAGACTTGTGTGGACACAATCGCTGCACTGCATCGATCTGCATTATACTGCTAAATGTACTTATGGTTTTAGTAAAGTATAAGTATATTGAATTTGTAGTATTTGAGTAAATGTACTTAGTGACATTCCTCCATTGAAAGTTAGCTAAAGTCAGTAGATAGGATAATATGTTCCATTGGAGATATTTTATAATATTTGTTAGACTAAAATTATTGTACTTGTCATTTTCAGATTAACCATACCGGTACCAACTTTTGGATGCCACAGATCACACACACCAAAGTCATCCAGTCTTCCTTGCCTTTACATATCAGATATAATTTACCTTTCTGTATTGTGCTTGCTTGCTCTCACTATGATATTTCATTGTGGTATCTGTGAGTTTAAAAGTCTCTTAGTTTCTGACTATGTAAAACATTGCAAGACCCATAGAAACATTAGCCGGGCAATTTTTCCTTTTGGGTTTCCAGACTGTGGAAGAAGATTCTCCTCTTACAATTCTTTTATATGCACTTGTCCAGAATTCACCATGAGGAGAGGAAGCGGTCTTTCAATCGTAACATATCTGTGCAGTTGAAGTGTTCTCGGGAGTTTTGTGAGAGTGTGGAAATATAAAAGGTCTTGTAGCTCTTCTTAAGTGTCATTTGCAAGTGGGTCTTGAGTTGACATATCCTTATAATGGATGTGCAAAGACTTTCAAAGTCATATCCTCTTTTACATCTCATTTATCAAGATATCACAAGCAGTGTGATGTTACAAATATTGATAAAAGTCATATTTGTGAGACAACAGAGTATGCACCCGCTGATTCTCATAATGGGTCAGACACTGATGGTGAAGTCCAAACATTGCAGCAAGATGGAGACTCTGACCTAGGGTCAGCCCAAGATAAATACACTGAAAACATGGCTCTTTTTTTTCTTGGCTTACAAGCAAAGTATCTTGTCCCTGCATCTACAGTCTCAGTGATTGCAAGTGAAATGAGAGTACTACAAGACATACAGCATGAGTTTACAATGGGTTTGTTTACAAAAGGTCTCAGGGAATATGGTGTGCCTGATAAGGCTTTCCAAAATCTAGGGAAACATGTATATGAGCAAAGCCCTATCCAGGGCACACTACATTCAAGTCATGGCACCTTAACCACACACCACAAAAGACTTCAGTATTACAGGAAAGAATTCAGCTTAGTAGAACCAGTACAAATAAATTTAGGCCATGATGACAAAGGCAAGACAAGACACTTTCATTATGTTCCCATTTTAAAAGCTTAAAAGCTATCTTAAGAAACGAAAGTGTACAGCATCAAATTCTTAATCCTATTCGTGCTGACAAGAGCGTGCTATGTGATATTGGAGATGGGTGTGTCTCCAAATCCAATGAATTGTTTGCATCTGATCCGCATGCTCTACAGATCATGTTGTTTCAAGTCCCTAACCCTCTGGGGTCTGCCAGGCAAAAACACAAAGTTCTAGCTGTGTACTACACTTCAGGTAATATCTATGTACACAACCGATCCACTGTTGACTCAATACAGCTTGTACTACTTTTTTGGAGAAGGACTGTAAGTTGTTTGGACCTGACAGAGTTTTTGATATTTTGATGTCAGAATTGTGTGACCTGGAGTCAACAGGCATTTGTGTTGAAGGGAAAACATTCAGAGGTAGTATTGCCTGTGTCATTGGAGACAATCTTGGGTCCCAATATCTTGGAGGATTTACTGAAAATTTCAGCTGTGCAGAAAATTTTTGCAGGTACTGTCATATTAGAAAAGATGATTTTCAAAGAAATCCTCTTTCTACAGCCACTGAGAGAACACCAGCAAGTTACAGTAAATCATTGCTGGAGTTGGAAAATAACCCAGATATGCAAATGCGAAAGGCATCAAGTCAAACAGTGTTTTGTACAAACTCACACATTTTCATGTTTGTGCACCAGGACTCCCACCCTGCCTTGCACATGATTTATTTGAGGGGATAGTTGATTATGATTTGTCGATGTACTTGTAGTTCCTTGCAAAAACAAGGAAGTGGTTCAGTTATGATGTCCAGAATTGTGACTTTTACAGGTGAGAGTCTGAACAAGGCTAATGTGCTATCTACCAATGGGACAAAATTTTGGGGGCATGCTGCCCAAAACTGGTGGCTACTTTGATTCTTGCCAGTTCTGTTACATGACAGGCCAGAGGTCCTAAGGATGAAGTTTGGCAACTCATACTGCTACTTAGGCAGAGCTTGTGTGTGCTCCTGCACTGTCATAATCACAGGCTACCTACATGAAGGTCCTCATTGAGGAGTACATAGAAACAAGGCATCTCCTCGTCCCACTTAAAAAGCTTAGACCCAAACATCATTACCTTTTACATTATGCAAATCTCACATTACAGTTTGGACCATTAATTCGCACATGGACGATGAGATTTGAGAGCAAGCACAGCTATTTTAAGAGGTGTAGTAAGAGCTTCAGAAACATCACAAAATCTCTTTCAGAGAGGTATCAGTTGCTCCAGGCCTACAAAAGCAGAGGCAATGTGTTCTCCCCTGAGTTGATTATGTCTGACTCAACAAGGTTTTACCCAGAGTTGTATGATAGTCAGTTTAAGGGTGCATTAAAAGCGTTTGATTTCTCGGCATCAAATGCGGTGGTGACAGACCGAATTACTGTACGAGGCACATGCTAATGCATATGATATGCTTGTCATTTTGAGCCGTGAAGTTGGAGAGCTGATTCTTGGGATGACTGCATGCATTGTAGTGAAAAAACAAAAGATCATGCATCTTGTTCTTAGACAGAAAAGAGCAAGCCTTGATCCAGGTCTTGGTGTTTTTGAAGTAGAGAGTGAGGGTGGTACTTTTATTTGCAAAAGACTTTATGCGCTTTTTGACTACATCCCACTTAGACACTATCACAGAGATGGCAGACTGCTGGTTGCTCTTAAACACAGTCCACCATGGAGCATGTAAGGGAGAAGAACACTGCCTTCACTGGAAGAGAATCAACTGGATACTGTTATCACAAAGTTGACAGACTTTGGCATCACAAATGTTGATGACTGCACATTTTTAACAGCAGCAGACTTGGATGGGATTTTGTCATCAATACAGTCCAGACAGCTGATCAATGCATTCTGCTCAGGTATGTAATGCTCTCGCTCTCTCTCTCTCTCTATTTAAATTTGCTTTCTTGGCATGACAGGAAAAAAGACCTACATTGTTATTAGTATGGATATTGAACAGTACACTCATTTCTCTCTCTGGAAATGTTGAGGTCTGTTTGCCTCACAAGTGATATTTTGTTTGATATTGTATACTTTTTAGTCCCCCTTAATATCTCAGAGCACCTTGGTTGTGCACAGCAACTGGTTGAGAGACACCCTGATTCCTTCTTGGATAAATGTGGCTCAAATGTAGTGGGTCAAGGTTTTGCCTCCTTCTTTATGCAAATAGAGAACCAAGTCGAGAACGTCAGATGAAAAAATGCTTTTTGCACATCCCATACAGGGATGCCAAAGAAAAAATGTAGATTATCTGTCCGTTATGGTTGTATTCAGTGGCAACCTGAGTCACTGAATGACTTTGGAAAGAAAAAATGCTGCAGGATGCCTTTAAAGGAAAACTTCTACCTAAGAGTGACATTAAAAGATTATGAAACGTACTACGCCCAGCGCATCACTCTTAATAATGAAGACAATGTAATGAAAGTCATGGAAGAATGGCCTTATCTCTTTGAAGCCACCAATCTGCTCGATCACACAGAGAAACTGATGGGATTTTCTGTCTAAACCAAATTGAGGAGATGGGCAAGACCATCACAGAGTTTCTTGTGAGCAAGGGAATCACAGGAGTGACTACAGACCAATTAAAACTCCTCCAGGGCATTATGGAGTACCTTGGAGTGGAGCCAAATCTGCTGCTGCTTCTACTAAACAAAGAAGTAAGCACACAGCATAAATGGCTTCATTTGTTTTGGTTTAGTAGGTGGGGAAAGTAGAGATGCACTGATGTTACCATTGCCGATAAAGAGTCCTACGCATTACAGGGAAATTTCACAGCAAAACAACATTTCACTAATTTATTAGGTTCTGATTCAGCCCAACAAATAGGTCTATGCAGCTGGATATATTCTGTTATTTGTAGAATTCTTATATGCACTGTGCCTAGCGATCCCAATTTTAAGAGTTTATTTACCCTCTGCCCATTCTGTCTTCACCTCTCACAGGATGCCTTAGCAGAGCTGCCAAGCACCCCATGTATCATAGTTGTAGGTAAGGATATGCATGTATACTCTTAAACATTGGGAAGTGTTGCATATTTGTTTCATTGATTAAGATATACTGTCATTGTTTACATGTTTTGCAGATGAAGAAAGATACAAAGTATCAGTGGACGAAGTCACCGTAAACCAAAACATCAGCTGTCCTCTGGTTGCTGTCAGCTATATGTTCAGCCTCTCCTATGTGCTGAACATCATGTACACCAAGGGAGCAGCCCTGCCTCTGGAGTTTTTCCAGAGGTACATTTTGACAATGTCTTTTATCCATTTTAAAGTATTCTTCATTTTGCAATACAAAGTGACAGGAGCCTGTTGGGTATAAATCCAGAACGTTGTTCTAAAGCAGAAAAAAGGGCACAAAACAGTACAGCATTCCACCAAAACTGCTTAGATTCCTGTCTGACCTGAGTGACTTTCAGAATCCTTAGAAAATGTAAAGGTCATTACACACTCCCCTTTTTTTCTCACACTGTCTCACTCTCTGTTGATATCTTTCTCCCCACCTCTGTCTTTTCAAATCTCTCTAATTGCATCTCTGACACACAAGAAATCACCATAGTTGGAAGTGTAATGTTAGTTTGTATTAATAGAAATATTTTGTTTTTGTTTTACAGCCATAGAACTACACATGGGATAAAGGAACATGAGCCCCAATCATCAAACCAATATGACATGACTGCTGTAGAGAGACATCCTGTAGTGTTTAATTACAGCACTGGTGCTCGGATGAAAAAAGGAAATCAATTACGAACAGTGGACAAGCGTCTTTGCCATTTTTGGAGTAATTAGATCAATAATGATCCAATCGTTTTTGAGAATGATCCCTCTGGGTTCAGTGGATGGATTCCGCATTGACAGTGTTCTGTTTTAATATGATAAACATACACTCAAGAACACACACATTAGAGCAGACAACACACCCATGAGCTGGATCCTGACCTTTCTACAACAACGCAACAGCTGCCATTCTCTTTGGATCCCTTTTTAAAAGGACTCACAGATTTCTTACCATTTTCTGCCTTTTTGTGTAACAGTTTAACCTTACAAGGGTTTACTCAACATAACCCTCTTTTATAGGCTTGGTTGTGTCTTAGTTCTATGCCTAAAATGTTAATATAATTTTAAAATGTTAACAATAATTGTGTACTTTCGAAATCTCCTGTTGATATTCATCTATTCCTGAACTGTGTTCCATTTTTATTTGACCCATGAAATTGTTCATTTTCAGTTTTTCATGCTCATATTCCAACTGTTGAGGATTTCATGTTGAACGTTTTTTATGGGTGTTTCAGTTATGTGAAACTCTACAATGAGTCATTTTGATCCAAACTAGTCACTCATCTAAAACTTTGATGACTTTTTAATTTTTTATATATATAATTTAATAAAAAATCTGTTTTTATCGCAGAAGATTTGTTTGATTTTTTTTTTTTTTTTAACAAGAGTTATCAATGTAGGTCTTGTACAATTTCAATTTTTTGCATTGAAATATTGTTGGTTGAATATTGACAAAAAATGTTTTGTTTTTATTATCTGTAGGTAAACCATACATTAACAGATGTTTAATTTTTTTAATTACAGGACAAGGTCAGGGTAATGAGATGCCAGTATATGTTCTGTTATTTTATGGATTTAGTTAATATTTGCAGTTTTTATACTGTAGGTATACCATTAAATAACAGGAAGTGTTCTGTTTTTTACTGTATAGATACACTATTAAATAATAGAAAATGTCCTATTTATTTTACTGTTGGCACACTGTAAATTAACAGAACATTTCTGTTTTTTAAATATGGTACAAAGTCCGGGTAATGAGCTGCCAGTACTTTTTCCTGTTATTTTATGGATTTATTTCTTAGAGTGTGTTCTAAAAGATTTTTGTTATGTCACTGTTGGGGAAGTTGAGATGGTGGCTGAAGAAGGAGTGAAGCTTTTTAATGCAGACATATCTGAGGAACATGTCTCATTTGTTTTTATTCTCGTTTTCTCTATCCCCCACCCGCAGGATACAACAATAAGCCACATTAGTCCACGATGAAGAGTTATGATGCTGGGTTGAGGTGCAGTCTCCCACAGGGCAGTGAGTGTTGAGGTGAGTAGATCTGAGCAGGGCTAATGCCACTGACTGCTGCCCAGCAGTGAGGCATCTCAGTGGGATACAACTCCATGGTCAAGCATAGCTGGAAAAGAGATGGCTCATAACGTGCGTGCCTAACAAACATGTAAATGTACTTGAGCGGTTGTGTGCACACACAAACACACACACACACAGATACTTGAGGGCTTCCTGTTGTCTCACTGCTGTTTCTGTGTTTATTAACATTTATCAAGAAAACGTAGTGAGGGGGTTAATTTTAATGGATCAGTTGACTGTCACCAACATTGATATGAGAGGAGATCCATTGTACAAGCATTTGTTGTTGATTTCTGTGGTGTTATCACTGGTTCTGTGGTACTATCAGAACATTGCTCTTTTTGTTTAAGTATTTCAACCAGCCAGACGTAGCAGCATTTGTTTAAAAATGACTAAAGTAATTTACAAATGCATTATAAGTCACTGATATGCAGTTATAACAACATAAAGAATAAGGACACCCTTCATGCACTTGTCAAAAAGTAAACTTTTTAATTTGCTTGTTATAAATTCTTAATTAATACACTTATCTGTACTCATACAATAAACATAAAATGGTCTAATTTATGATTTATGTCACAACGCAGCAATAAAATAGATTAAAATAGTGAGATTAAAAACTATTATGTCATTTTGCTACAGTCTGCTTTGTTGATATTAATTACTGTATTGACTCACTTGTGTTGTCACTTAGTCCTTTTAACATTGATTTCAAAAGAATGGTGCTACACTTAGTGGTTACCTAACTTACCAGACTCTTGTTACATAAAACTTTCTGCAAAAACACTTTTCAGATCTTCATGCTCATTCAAAGCATACAGTATATCATATAATAAAGCCTGATGACCATTAAACCATATAGAACTTAATGTACATAGGTTTGTAATGTTGGACAAATAAATTCATCATATCTGTCCACTTTAAATGAAGGTACATTTCCATAGGCAATTAATGTTGAATAAGTGTTATCAACTGTTTATAAGGTAAATGTCTCAATTGGCTCAATATTTGGCGGTTATTGCATGAAAGTCACCCATTATATGCATGTTGTTTTGAATGAATGAATGATTTCTAATCCATTTGTGAATGACTTATTAGCCATTAATGAAGCCCTTTAATAACCCTAAACAAAGGGTACATTTAAATCACATTAAAGTGAATATATAATATTGTTGCCTTGGCAGTCTTTTCTTTCTAAATTTTGAATGAATTTGTATGCCTGGTCTAAACTAAATCTATCCCAATTGTTTTTGGCGCAATACAAACTCCGTAAACTTTAAAAAAAATAAATATATATATATAAATAAATAAATAAATATATATATATCATAATTTAGCAAGATGTATGCTTTAAACAAGTGAAAAGTAGAACAATATTCTACATTCACTTTAATGTACCCTTTGTTTAGGGTTAATATAAATATATACCTTCAGAACCGCTGAACAGGGAGTCTAAGGGGGAGAGTGCAGAGCAGCTGGAGGAAGAGTCTTTGAGGGAGCAGGCGGAAGACTCTGAGGGTGGAGCTGTGGAAGACTCTGAGAGAAAGGCTCGATGAAGGCAGGTGGAGCCATGTAATTCTCTAAGGGCAGAGCAGGGCTATAGGAGGCTTGAAGGGCAGAGCCATGGAAGGTGGAGCCGTGGGAGGCTCAAGGGGTGAAGCCATGGAAGGCAGATCAATGAGAGGCTCGAGTGGCGAGGCCGTGGATGACGTAGCTGTGGGAGACTCGAGGGGTGAAGCCATGGATGGCAGAGCTGTGGGAGGCTCGAAGGGGCAAATCCATGTAAGGCATAGCCGTGAGAGGCTCGAGGGGTGAAGACATGGAAGGCAGAGCCGGGGGAGGCTTGAGGGGCGATGCCATGGCAGGCGGAGCCATGGGAGGATCGAGGTGCGACGCCATGGAAGGTGGAGCCTCAGGAGGATCATTGAGAACTGGCAGTGACTGGGATCAGACCTCCATGATCGGGAGCACTGGTAGTGACTAGGGAATGACCTCCATAATTGGAAGCACTGGAAGGGACTGGGGAATGACATCCGTGGTCATGAGCACTGGTAGCGACTGGGGAACAACCTCCATGGTCGTGAGCACTGGCAGCATCTGGGGAAAGACTTCCGTGGTCGTGAGTACTGGCAGCAACTGGGGAGAAGGTGTCCTTATCCTTCTCCACCTTTTCTAGACAGCTGGGAGCATAGTCACGGGAGCAGGCGAGGCCACAGGCCTTGGGCGGTTGAGGCTTCAGGCATGGGAGCTGGCTTGTTAGCCGTGGCAGGCATGGAGCAAGGAGCCGTGGAAGGCTTGGAGCAAGGAACCCGCAATATTCCACTATGAAAGGGGAACTGCAAAGTTCCAGAGCCTTCTCAACATATTCACAGAGTGTCCAGTAAGGATCAGCCAGAGGCATCAGTCCCCTCAGTGCACTATACAGACTAGAGAGTTGTCTGGATAGTGCACTAAATTTGCTAGTTCTAAGAACTCACGGACATGATCCTCAACTGGACGATCCCCTTGCTTGAGAAGTAGAATTCGGACAGCCGCTAGAGCCATGTTGGGTCACTTCTTCTGTAAGGCGAAGTTGCTGAGATGAGATGGGTGATGTAGGATCTATTTGCAAGCTTTTAATGAAGATGATGATTGTGAAACAATTATACATGAACTAAAACAACAACAAAGAACTGACAAAGAACGAACTAAACTAGACTATTTATACATACAAGGCCTAATGAGGGAATGAAAAACAGGTGAGAAAAATAAGGAATAGATGCAGTGATGAGGGCAGTGCATACCGGGTAATGTAGTTTCGGGGGAAACACTTCAAAATAATAGTCGTAGGATGGGAGATGTAGGATCTATTTGCTGGCTTTAATAAAATTTATTACAATGAAACAAACAAATGAGAACTCAAACAACAACAAACAAGAACGGACAAAGGAGGAACTAAACTAGAGGGTATTTAAACATACAAGGCCTAATGCGAGAATTGAAAACAGGTGAAAACAATGAGGAACAGATGGCAGTGTTGAGGGCAGTGCATACTGGGTAACGTAGTCCGGGTGAAACACTTCAAAATAAGAGTCCTGGGAAACAAAAGAGAGACACACTGTGACATAAAAATCCAAATAACTTTACAGATCTTTATTGTAAAGGGTTTAAATAATGTTTTCCATGCTTGTTCAATGAACCACAAACAATTAATGAACATGCACCTGTGGAAAGGTTGTTAACAGAAAAGTTTGAAAGGACACTAACAGCTTACAGACAGTAGGCAATTAAGGTCACAGTTATAAAAACTTAGGACACTAAAGAGACCTATTTACTGAAAGCCCAGGGCTCCTACTCATCTGAGGAATGCAGCATCGAGGCAAGAGGACTTCAGATGTGGCCGGGGTAAAAGATTGCAATGTCCATACTGTGAGACGCCAAAGACAGTGCTACAGGAAGGACAGCTTATCGTCCTCGCAGTGGCAGACCACGTGCAACAACACCTGCACAGGATCAGAACATCCAAATATCACACCTACGGGACAGGTACAGGACAAAAACTGCCCGAATTACACCAGGAATGCACTATCCCTCCATCAGTGCTCAGACTGTCTGCAATAGGCTGAGAGAGGCTGGACTGAGGGCTTGTAGGCCTGTTGTAAGGCAGGTCCTAACCAGACATCACCAGCAACAATGTCACCTATGGGCACAAACCCACCTTCACTGGACCAGACAGGACTGGCAAAATGTGCTCTTCACTGATGTATCGTGGTTTTGTCTCACCAGGGGTGATGGTCGGATTCATGTTTATCATCGAAGGAATAATCATTACACTGAGTCATGTACTCTGGAGTGGGATCAATTTGGAGGTGGAGGGTCCGTCATGGGCCTAGGGCAGAGTGTCCCAGGATCATCGGACTAAGCTTGTTGTCATTGCAGGCAATCTCAACGTTGTGATTTACAGGGAAGACATACTCCTCCCTCATGTGATATCCTTACTGTAGGCTCATCCTGATATGACCCTCCAGCATGACATTGCCAGCAGCCATACCACTCAATCTGTGCATGATTTCCTGCAAGACAGGAATGTCAGTGTTCTGCCATGGTCAGCGAAGAACACGGATCTCAATCCCATTGAGCACGTCTGGGACCTGTTGGATCGGAGGTTGAGGGCTATGGTCATTCCACCCAGAAATGTCCGGGAACTTGCAAGTGCCTTGGTGGAAGTGTGGGGTAACATCTCACAGCAAGAACTGGCAAATCTGGTGCAGTCCATCAGGAGGAGATGCACTGCAGTAATTAATGCAGCAGGTGGCGACACAAGATATAGACTGTTACTTTTGACCCCCCCCCCCCCCCCACCCCCCTTTGTTCAGGGACACATTATTCCATTTCTGTTAGTCACATGTCTGTGAAACTTATTCAGTTTATGTCTTTGTTGTTGAATCTTATTGTGTTCATACAAATATTTACACATTAAAGGTGCAATATGTAAAATTTTTCACGTAATATTCAACTTTTTTTTGCCAATGTGTGAATGGCTTGTAACGCTACTAAAAAAATTTGCCCTTCCCAGACTTCC
This sequence comes from Moxostoma hubbsi, assembly GCA_032164185.1. Classification (NCBI taxonomy): domain Eukaryota; kingdom Metazoa; phylum Chordata; class Actinopteri; order Cypriniformes; family Catostomidae; genus Moxostoma; species Moxostoma hubbsi. Next base: position 14,417,917 of record JAVLUX010000012.1, on the reverse strand, counting down.
TAATTTGCCTATTAAAGCCTGTAGACTAATTTCCATGCGAAGGGAGAGGGTCGGTTTTGCCGGGAAAATCCAAAAGATGTTACATTTATGCGCACTCCCTAGAGCCTTGCCTCAGTAATAGCTTCTCTTCTACTATTCAACAGCGTCAGCAGACAATCTGCAATATTAGATAACTATAATCTTAGAGATGGAATCCAGCAAATGCCCGGCTCATAGCACAACACCGACTCCTACACAAACTCCGAGTAAGCCAAATATATACATACATTTTGTGTTTTGCAAAGTTTGCTGCTTCAGTATTTGTAGATTATTTTTTCACATGTTTCTATGGTATACTGGAAAATAATGATAAGCATTTCATAAGTTTTGAAGGCTTTTATTGATCAAAATACTCAATATATGCAAAGAGTGAATATTCAACCCGATATCACGCCGAGGCGTGAAATAGACACGCCGGTCCACTCGCGGATGCGTGTCTATTTCACGCTTTGCCTCCTCCAGGCGTGTACATGACACGCGCGCGTCTACGTAGAATACCGGCAGGGGGCGATCGTTTCCTCGACGCCAACAACTGTCCGCGCACCAAAGAGGAAGCGATACATCGCGTTCTCCACTTCCGGGTTTATTTTTGTAAATAAATACACTTTTTAAATAAATAAATATATATATATATATATATATATATATATATATATATATATATATATATATATTTATATATATATATTTATATATATATATATATTTATTTGTTTATTTACATCAGCACAAGATACTCGACAGCCCACACACACACACACACACACACACACACACACACACACACACGTATAACAACGTTAGGCTACAGCAACGTTAGGATTTCTTCATGAAAGCAGCACTATGTAATGAACCTTTATTTGTCACATATGGTCACAAGTGAAAGTAACCGGCGAAATTGGCCGGCATCCCGCCCGCACGAACGTGCAACGCGACGACAACGGTATCGCTTCCTCTCTGGTGCGCGGAGAGTTGTTGGCGTCGAGGAAACGATCGCCCCCTGCCGGTATTCTACGTAGACGCGCGCGTGTCATGTACACGCCTGGAGGAGGCAAAGCGTGACACCGACACGCATCCGCGAGTGGACCGGCGTGTCTATTTCACGCCTCGGCGTGATACCGGGTTGGAATATTTACAGTGTTGACCTTTGTTCTTCATAACCTCTGCAATTCACTCTGGCATGCTGGATATCAGCATCTGGGCCAAATCCTGACTGATGGTGATCCATTCTTGCCTTATTAGTGCTCGGAGTTGATCACAATTTGTGAGCTTCTGCTTGTCCACTCGCCATTTGAGGACTGACCACAGGTTCTCTATGGAGAAGTTGCTCTTGCAGGATGTTTTAATACTATTCTTTATTCATTGCATTGTTTTTGGGCAGAATTGTGAGAGAGCCCACTCCCTTGGATGAAAAGCAACCCCACACACATATCAGGATGCTGCAATGTTGGCATGACACAGGACTCATAGTAGCGCTCACCTTTTTTTCTTTGGACTATCAATTTTCCAGATGTCCCAAACAGTCAGAAGGGGGCTTCATCAGAGAAAAAGCTTTGCACCAGTCTTCTGCTGTCCAATCCTTGTACTTCCTGCAGAATTTCAGTCTGTCCTTGATGTTTTTCTTGGAGAGAAGTGGCTTCTTTGCTGCCCTTCTTGAAACCAGGGCTTTGTCCAAAAAGTCCTCGCCTCATTGTGTGTGCAGATGCACTCACACTAATCTGCTGCCAATATTGAGCAAGCTCTGCACTGGTGGTGACATGATTCCATAGCTGACTCCTCAGGAGGAGACAGTCCTTGCGCTTGCTGGACACTCTGGGACATCCTGAAGCCTTCTTCACTGCAGTTAAACCTCTCTCCCTGAAGTTCTTGATGATCCGGTAAATAGTTCATTCAGGTAGAATATTCTTTGCAGAAATGTAATTACATGTGAGGCCATTTTGATGCAAAGCGATGATGGCTGCACGTATTTCTTTAGAGGTAACCATTGCTAACAAGAACACAATGATTGGAAGCACTTATTCACTCTTTTTATAGCAGGTAGTCTGCTCTTATAATCCAATCAGTATGATAGAATGATTCCAACTGACTAGAACTCATTCACACTTTCCCAGGTGCTGCTGATATGATTAGTGAAATTATGTTAGCTGGTCATTTTGTGCCAGGGCCAAAAAACAGAGATATTTGGGTTTTTTGTGATAAAGCTCATTTTTTTGGCCAATGAAGTTTTTTGCAATTATTTAAAATGCATCAGATCACTCTGCACAATAATTTAGAAACAATTTGAATCAACACCACAAAAGCAGAAAACACACTGAAGCAGAAAACTTTGCAAAACAAAAAAAGATATGTCACTGCCAATACTTTTGGCCACAACTGTACATTTGGAGACATTTTACACTGGTTAGTTATTTTTAATAAAAACTAATATTTGCAAGGATTTATACCTGTGAGTGAAAATTCGCCCCAGCATTATATATAAAAGCATTTAAAAAAAAAATAATCATCCAGTAAAAATAAACGACTGTGAGTTCATGCATCCTGTAAAAAAAATGTAATGGTCCTATTGGTGAGGCACCAACCTCTCCCAAGGTCATCAGAAGATATATACTAAAATCAGTTCTCTAAAGCAGTGAGAATCCTCCTGTGACTCCCCTCCTTCTCTCACTTCACAGTTATGGGAATAAGCGATGTTGCTCAGGTAATAAGATGCCCAACTGACAGCCAGATTGTGACAAATGATCCCGCTTGGGCCGAGACACTCAATCAGGAATGCTAAGGGCTGGTCTGTAGCCTTAAGTTTGCTCCTGAGTAATTGCATTTAAGACTCCATTAATCAACAAACAGACAATAAAGTAAACCCTCATTTAGCCTTGATGAAGCACAGACTTGCTGGCAGATCTTATAGGCTTTTGGAGGAGGCTTACATCCATTTGTCATCTTCATTTCAGACAGACCTCTGGCCTCATCATGAAGTCTTAGGGCGGGAACGAGTTTTACTTATGTACTGCAGAGGACACTAAAGACGTTCAAACCACTGCAGCGAATAAATATGAATGCTCTGTCAGGTTGAGACATGATTTGATACAGCAGGTGTGCTGCCTGATATATTCAGTTGAATAATCAAATAAAAAGAGAGTTTGAGGGTGGTTAGGAACAAAGAATCAATGTTGGGAGTAACATAGCTTCAGACAACTTCAGATGATTTAAAACAGATTGGCCGACTGCAGTGTAATTTTTCTAGGAGTTGGGGTGCAAAGGTTTTTTATTAGTCCGCCTATGAAACATTCAGTAATTACTATTTTTGGACAGTGTTGAGGAAATGTTGACTAAAGTAGCAATGCTACAAACTTAACTACATTTAAAATAGCTTGACAGTAGTTCAGTTATTTTCACAATAGTGTAACTTTTCCAGAATACTAGCTACATTTTCCAACGAGTAGTGCTGAACCATCACAAAACTACAAATGCTACATTAGTCACATTTAACAGAATTGAAACACAGCAATGTAGCCGAGGGAGTAATTAAACAAACTCACCTAAACCCTCCTCTCTCTCATTGGTAGAAATCCAATTAATTTAAGTAAATTTGTTAATTTAAGTAAAGTCTGTTCATGTAAATTAATTGTTTGATATAAACATTGCAGTTGTACAGTATTTAGTGTTTTGAACTGTGATTCACTGATTCACTTGAGCCCCATGCAGCCTTTAAGGGATTTTGCCTTCTTTTTTATGTAGCTGGTGGCTGTAAAGAAGCAACACAGGATACAAAAACATATTTTGGGTGGTTTATTCTGATGGGTTTTTAAATATATATATATATATATATATATATATATATATATATATATATATATATATATATATATATATATATATATATATATTAAAAACTGTGGTTGATGGGGCCATATAAAATATTATGATAAAGATACAAAAATGAAATATGGTATTGAAATACAATTGAAATGGAATTCGATAGTTGAAATTTTTATTTATTACATTTTTTCTCCCCTTTTTCCCCCAATTTGGAATTCCCAAGTCCACATGGTGGTGTAGTAAATTGCCTCGATCCGGGTGAGGAGGACGAATCTCAGATGCCTCCGTGTCTGAGACCATCAATCCATGCACAACCATCCATACAAACAGGCATAAGCCTACCCAAATGCTTCTGAATACATCTCCTTAATACATGCTTAGATCATTCACAGCATTTTATACATTTACGTACTTGCTTAAATCACTCAAAGCATTTTATGCATATAGCACAGGAGTAAATCACTCAAATCATTTTATGCATTTCTAACCAGGCTTTGAGGACATGTACAACCATTCAAAACAATTGAATTCTCATTACACATGCTCACTTAATTGGAAAACACTCTGGCCAAAAAAATCATTAAATAACATATGATTAATTCTAAATTTACATACCTTGTTCTTGCACATGTACACAAACATGGTCAAACTCCACACATACAATGCACATGCATCCTTCAAAAATAACCCATAACAAAGAGAGAGAGGAGAGAGAGAGAAGAATTGCACATACTCGCCGGTTCTCTGATACACCATAGCTTGGTCCTCGGTCACTCCTTCACCCTCTCCTCCCACTCCTGGGAGCAGGAACCAGTTGGTTGGGAGCCCCTCCTGCCCTTGCGGTCGGCTGCCGTTCCTCCGTTTCCAGTGGGCCGGGCTCCACAGTCCTCAGGCAGATGCTCCTTTTGGGTGGATGGTAGCGGTGATAACTCCATTATGGCTCATCCCTCCTCCTTCCCGTGCTTCGGCACCAGGGTTTCTGTCACACATCTATTTCAGATTAACCCACCCCTAAACAGGATGTAAAAAGATGAACTGTGGTGCTTTGCTTTATATGTCTTAATAGTTCACGGCCAGAATAAGCTTCAATATGGACCAGACTTATGCTGTCAAGTCAAAAATCTGTCTACAGTATGCAAAACTAGGGGTAGCATATAACAAGAATTGTGTATTATATAATCAAAGTAAATTACCTTTTTTTAATAATGTTTTTAAACATGTAATGTGAATTTCTTTTCAGTTTATATAATTTATTTATCTTGAAATACAGTTAAAAACCTCTCTCTTCCAATAACGATCGTGTGTCACCATTGTCTACAATGCAAGCAAGCACCAAAACAACATGGCTCACGATTAAGCTGTCTACATTGCTACAAACAAACTAAGTTGGGGAGACAAACCAACATGATCACACAGGGAGTCGGCATGTTTCAGAGAGTTCTGGTATCCTATCCTAGGATTCTACCACAGACTCACCAACAAGCTTCTATCAGACATTTTTGCAGCAGTTCTAGCATGTTTACCTTCCCCTGTGGTCCAGCAAGAAGCACACTGAGTCAGCATTGTGGGAGATCCAGGTTTGGATCCTACACTGAAACCAGGAAGTAGGTACGATAGAATAAACAGTGAAGAGTGTAATTTGGATGTTGCATTTGTCCCTTTAACATTACATTAATACATTATTACTGATGAATTGGTTTGGGTTCGGGCTCAGTGGTACAGTTGATAAAATACTGTATTCCTCTTCACTGTATTACAGCCTGTACAGCTGAAATCAACTTGTTTCACAACATGGTTTTGGCACTACTTCTAGGACATTTCACCAGAAAATGGAGCTAACTCGTGCCCATACACCCAACAACAGTTACCGCTTTGGCTGATTTCAGGTAAAAAAAGAGTCAACCTATTGTTTCTGATTTAACTGTGAGATCATTCTGGACAAACACTTGGAATTCCACAGAAAAAAAATACCGCCAGAAATTATCATTGAATTATTAAAACCATGAAGCAATAATTAGTTACTCTTTTAAGGAGTAATGCAAATACTGTATTTAGCTAATTAGATGCCATTGACGAAGGATGTCTGTTTGAATTGATCTTAACCATTTTTCATTTGGTTTGCACAGGTATCTTTGGCTGTTTATTTTTAGATAATATTGTTTTTGTGTTTTTATGACCCCATTTCAAGTTAAAAGTAGTTATACTTTAAAAAGTGTTTCTCAAAGCTCCTGTGTTCAGTTCCATTTAGATACACTCATATCTGTTTTGAAAACAAGAACAAAAATGTGAACGGCTCCTTACCAGTGATGGGTAACATCACATTTAAAATTCACTGCGTCTCTCCTTAAAAAAGTAACATACATAAAATGTTTTTTTTTTTTTTTTTTTTTTTTTTTTAAGGAAAGTAAAGCGTTATGTTACTTTTGCATTACTTTGGAGTAAATTTTTTCTCACAGCCACTTTCTCTTCTGCTATGCTATGAATTCCATACAGATAAGCCATGCATTGCACACAAGAGACATTACAGGTTATGCTAGCTACTGTACAACACTCATGTCAAAACAACATAGTAAACAAACAGATATTGAGAAAGTAGGTCTTCACGTTATATTTATTATAAAGAATCAGTAACATGAATATGCATGATTTATTTTCCATCAACATGGCCGCCTATATGAATAATGAAGAATAACCAATGTCTTACCTAAAGCAGCAAAGTCCAACACTTGAACCTGCATTATATATGTCATCATGTGCGGTGCCCAACTGCCAAACGACAATGCCAAAGTCAACTTAAGTTCTTCAGAAGTCAGTATAAAATTCCGTGGGGAATGCAAGCCTAACATTTTCAAGGAAAAGTCTAATGAATAAATAAATAAATATTTTTTAAGTCATGTCACTTTAAGTCACTTAAGTCATGTCAGTGCACACTTGTTTTGAGTTGATCCAGGGTGAGTACAGATGCCACTGGTTGATTGCATACAACTTCAAAGGCACATGTTGATACAACATGAATGGAATCATATTTAATGCAACCAAAATGTTAGAAAAACGTTTGTTTCATGAATCAAACTACTTAATTATTATAAAACAAAAATGCAGAATATTTTTAGAAACTAAGACATTTTCTCTGAATACACAAACTATGTAGAACATTGATTGGAGTCACTGATCTAGACTAAGTTTGCTGACTTCAGCATTTTCTCCCAGTTAAAGTGAGCTCTAATGGGGCTTTTTCACTGCATGGTACAACTCGACTCAACTCTGCTCACTTTTTGGGGGTTAACTACTGTGGATAGTACCTGGTACTTTTTTTAGTACCACCTCGGACGAGGTTCCTAGTGAGCCGAGTTGATCCTAAATGTACTGTCAAAACCATGCAGATCACTCAGAGAGAATCGTCACTACCACGACACTGGATTTGTGACATGGACATTAACCCACTAGTTTTAAAGTTAGCTACAGCTATAGCAGTATCATTTGTTCACGCGACTTTCGATTTGTAAAAGAAATGGCTGTGCGCAAAACCACACCGTGGTCAATAAACGAGGTACAGACGTTCATCTCGTTAGCTACGAATGAAACAACGCAAAATGAAAAAGTCTTTCAGGAACTATCTCAGCTGTTGGCCGCACACGGTTACCAACGGACCTACCAACAGCGTAGGGAAAAGTTAAAAAAAAACATTAAAAATGACTACAGAACCATCATGGAAATATGGAAGTGATTCGACCAAATGGACGCTATCTAGAGCAATGGAAGGGAGAGTGACCTGGAATCAGGATGGTACATTAACTCTATACTCTGCTTGAAAGCTTCACTTTATTTAGTTGACCAGCTACTGGAAAGCTTGGTTCTAAAACAACCAGACCAATTTAACTGCAAAAACTAAAGCAAAAACTGCTTTATGCAGCACAATGAGCTAGTAGCTAACAGCTAGCAGTCGTGTTATTGTTTATTGTTTTGTGTCACGTTTAAATTATATCACGGTAGTAGAGGTGGCGCAACTATGACGATCAGCCTAAAATCCCACCCATGTTGAGGCGGCACTAAAGAGCAGTGGAAAAGCAAGCTCAGAAAAGTTAAGTGAGTAGAGTCGAGTCGAACGGTAACATGCTGTGGAAAAGTGCCATGACAGGAAGCAGTTTGGCTGCACAAGTCCATGAATTGAGTGATATCATGTTGTGTCCAGTGGAAGACTAGTCTTACAATCCCTCTGCCTAAACGTGTTTACTGATTTTTTTTAAATGCAGTGTGTAATACCACATTAATCAATCACATTTCACTCAACCGAATGTTGTTGAACTCATATTATGTTAAAACACGAAATGCGCATGCATGTTAGCAAGTTGATTTATGTATCTAAAAGGTGATTGTCTCTTTTTGCTGCAAGGTGACTCTTGTGTGCTAGAGCTTCTTGTTTGGGCATTCCAATTTCTCCCATTTAATTAAATAGAAGTGACTCATCTCTTCTGCTAAATAGTCTCTGGCCTTACACTCTATAGAACAACAATGCAAATCATGCACTAGATCTCCTCCCCGAAGTTTACACACTTTTACTTCTGATTTCTGTCAATACAGGGACAGTAGAGGTGTACAAAGCAAAGCATTACTTTATTTAATGTTAACTCAGACATTATGGTATAAAATAAAAGAATATTGCATTAATTTACTTACATCTCGAAAAAAGTAATCTGATTACATAACACATGTTATTTTATCACATTATCCCCAACACTGCTCCTTACTATTGAAAGTAACATTCCCTATCACTGTAAAGAATGAATCGTAAAACTTAAAGAAAGAGACGGGGAGAAAAATAAATAAAGAACAAGGGAAATGCTATAAATTGTGAAATAGACAGCATGTCTGAACCTTTCATTTGTTGTCCAGTTGAGCTCCGCAAACTTCTTCTAAAATTTTATCATACTAGATCTGTCCCTCACCACACAGTCCAAAGCACACCATGCACACAGAGATAAGAAGGCACAGCAGTCCTCGGGCTGACTCCTGTACAGCTTTCTCCTCAGCATAGTCTTTATTAAATGGCTGGCCAGAATGGTTATGTGAGACCAAGCATACTCCCTTTGAAAGGCTCTCATCAGCATTGATCTGCCTGCTTGCCTGTGGGAGCAAAGAAGCTGTAGTGATGAAAGCTGCCACTGTCTCTTGTCACCTGCTGACATGCATCCATGCGCCTACACATACACACTTGTACACAATGTGTCCTTGCCTTGTCCTCTCATGTTTACCTCGGCTAGGGTGTGGATGCTGGCCTCTGTGGGCAATATAGGCAGCCTCCAGTTGCTTACTTTACTAATCTATTGCACATTAATGGCAGTTTACACTTGGTAACTTGTATTTTAAATTATTAGATTGCTGTCCGATCATGAAAAGGGTGTAAAAGGCCTCCACATTTTTTTAAAGATGAATAGCAATTTGAATAGAAGAGGTCATTTGAGATGGATTCAAGACACAACTTGTCCATATAAATGAATCTTGTTGTTCAGGTCAAATAAGTGAAATCTGATACTGATTATCATATGGGCAAACAGAATGTTCAACAGAAACAATCTCAAGTATTCAACAGCAAAACTAAAGCATTAGTGTCATCACAGAATGCACAGGAATATCCGTTTTGCAGAGACATGGTTATGTGGCGAAGTGTAAATACAAAGTGTATACCCAAAGAAGTAGCAATCTGATCTATTAAAGGTGCACTTTGTACATTTTTTAAGTATGTCGAAGTATGGCTTACACTGACACCTAGTGACATGGATGCTGCATCATTCAAACAAAGTAGTTCTCAGTTACAGATGTCATTGTAGAAATGTACTATGCAAAGTAAGCCAAGATTAATTTAATTAATGAATGAAAGTATCTAATAACAGTTAATAAGATTAAGAAAATAGTATTCAGCTGGCCATGTGATGGTTACTGATATGACTGAAATCTTCAAAATTACTATTTATTTCTTTAGGAGTAAACTTTTTAAATGAGGATAAAAAATTCTGAGTGCACCTGAGACACATTAAGTGACTAATTATAAAAAGGACATAAGTTCCAATGAGGAGACTGGATGGGTTATGTAAAACAAAAAAGAAAGAAAATGGACATTACAGGTCAATTTAAAGACAGTGAAATCACAAAATAATTGTAATTACCTAGGCCCTGTTAATTGTTAATTACTTCACTGAAAATTGGAGTATAATCATCTAATATTTGAATCAGGTCTGTATGATTTAATTACAACACTCTTACCATCCCACCACCAAAATGTTTTACGCAACATATTTTTTTTTTATCATTTATTTTGTAAATTCAATGTGCTGACTTTTCAGTGTGTGTATGTATATATATATATATATATATATATATACACATATACACTGTCAGCCAAAAGTTTGTACAAGATAATAAAAAAATAATGTACAGATTTTGCTCTTATGGACAGAAATTGGTATTTTCATTCATCAAAGTGGCATTCAACTGATCACAATGTATAATCAGGACATTAATAATGTGAAAAATGACTATTACAACTTGAAAAAAGAAAATCTAAACTTCTTAAACAACTTCTCGTAAATAAAAAAGAACCTATGCGAGTGTCGTGGCTTTGACCAAAAAGTCTTCCGCATAGGATACTTCTGTCATTTCTTACTCAAAGCATCCTCTGTAAGCTACCTCCATCCTCTGTCCTTGCCTCCTTGTGGTGCTTTAAGAGAGTTGATAGGTCATTACTGATGGCAGACATTGATCGGTTTCCGGGTTACTTGGAACAGGCCATTGTTAATAATGTCAAGTTATTTGTTTTTTTTAATAGTGCTTATCTTTAGAGAAAATCATGCATTAACAGAAAAATAAACTGCAATATCTATAAAGTCATCATTGTGTAGTTTGATTAAATATGATACACATGTAGAGAGAGCAAGAGAGAGAGATTGAGAGAGAGAGAGAGAGAGAGAGAGAGAGAGAGAGAGAGAGAGAGAGAGAGAGAGATTTTGCAGATCCTTCATGTTTCAGATGGAGGAGGAGAAGGTCTGGGTTGAGGAATTGTCCAAAGAGGAGAGAAACAGCAATCTGCCCCCCCCCCACACTTTAGGGGCCATTTGAAGCATTGGAGCTTTGAGGGATGGAGGTGACTCAGACAGATGTCTGAGTGGATGGCACTGATTCAATCCCTCAGCTTTGTGCAGTAGGACAGGTTCTGTGCTAGCATCTCTGCTGCACTCAGACTCAGACGCCAGTGCCAATGATGTCAAACAGCAGAGCAGGCCTGCGCTGCACCTGACACAAGACATAAACGCAAATCCTTCTTCCACTTTAACAGCTCTCCTTCAGACCCCCAAACATTGCAGAGGTCCCTTTTATCTGACTGTGCCGGGTCTTGAATCTTTGTTGTCTCCAAAAATTTGCTGCGAGAAAACGAGACTGTGAGGGATAAAAGTGCAATAGTTTTTTCAAAAGGTTGTATTGTTTTATACCTTGTTGCAGTATTATTATCATTAACAAAAACTAAAAAGTAAATTAATATATATATTTTTTTCAACTGAAATAAAAATGAAAACTATAACGCCTGTAATTGGAAAAAATATAACCATTTGCATAACTATGTGGCAGGGCGGAGGGCGGGGCAGTGCCGTGATTCTGCACACCTGCCCCCAATCAGGCTAATTAGCACTTGAGAGGGATAAAGGCCACCTGAAGACGGCAGTGCGACAGAGACAGATAGATTTACAGACAGCTGACTGGCACCTGTGTGTTTGTCTTTTTGGTTAAGTTTATAATAAAAATATAATTTACATTTTCAAGCCGGTTCTAGCTTCCTCCTTTTCCATTAATCAATTTACAAACTCCAAAACTACAATTAAATAAAAATGACAACTGATTAATTGTAGTTTTAGATGTATAGAATATTGTGCGATTCACATGGCATTAAACATGAAAGTATTTAGATAGTGTTGACACTAGACAACCCTGAAAATGTTAAACAATGTTAAACACAACTGAGTACTTTTCTCAGTTGTTTTCAACTCTTCACTGAATTATTGTTAGATATGATACAATAATACAGATTTGATGTTGCTGGGGTTTGACTCAGAAGCAGATCTATAAATAAAATTATACTTAACTGTTAATGAACAGCTTGTTATGATTTCTAAGCCGATAAATCCACCACATAAAGGAGAAAGGAGGCTGCAGAACTTCTGAACCGGTACAAAATAATTATTGCTGCTCAGAATGAACCTAAATGAAAAACCATTTAGTTTTGAATCCCTGGTAAAATATATTAAATTATTTCAGTTAACTTTGGCAACACTAAATAACTAAAACTAAAACATTATAAAAAATACTGAAAAGTTTAATCTAAAACTAACAGTCATAGGGCCAGCAGAGACTGCTTCATCATCGCTTGTGCAACGTTCTGTATATTCTCTCTGCTGATATAAGAAATAAGTTACTTGACATTTCAGATGGAAATAACATTACCTAAGACCACTTATAATGTGTGCATGGTAATATGTTTTTGTCTTCCAAATAGAAAATAATGTTATCTACTTGCAGGGTTTTCTTTTTTCCATTAGTTTGATGACTTTGCCAGCTGTTCATGACTACTGGATAGTAACATTTAACACAAGAGATCGCACTCAAAAAGATCATTATCTAGCTGATGAATTATTTTGAGTTGGATACAGTGAGGAGATTTGACCTGGCTGTGACTGTTGTGTGCATTTTGAATTTCTCTTTTTGATTTTTAACTAGTAGCACCTTATAAACAAGTAATATATACACTGGAGCCAAAAGTTTGGAATGATGTACAGATTTGTCTGTTTTCGGAAGGAAATTGGTACTTTAATTCACCAAAGTGTCATTTCAGCTGATCACAAGTATGGTCAGGACATTACTGATGTAAAAAACAACACCATCACTATTTGAAAAAAGTAATTTTTGATAAAATGTAGACAGGCCCCATTTACAGCAGCCATCACTCCAACACCTTATCCTTGAATGATCATGCTAAATTGCTAATTTGGTACTAGAAAATCACTTGCCATTATATCAAACACTGCTGAAAGCAGGTTAATTAAATGAAGCTTAAAGGAATAGTTCACCCGACAATGAATATTTGCTGATAATTTACTCACCCTCAGGCCATCCAAGATGTATCAGAGTTTCTTTCTTCATCAAAACAGATTTTAAGATTTTTTTTAAGGTCAGAAACAACACTGCCAATACTTTTGTCTTACTGTACTGGCAGAGTTTTTTTTAGTCAAAACATTGACTGATTGATCATTATTTTTTTTATCTATTTTTTTGACCCTTTAATGACAGCCCAGATTGTCCTGAACCAAGATCAGTCAGCTTAAATGAAATGAAATTATGCGTGGCCTAAAGTGAAGCCAAAACATAATGCATGTGCACAAGGATGTGGGGGTCGCATGATGTTAACAAAGACTAATTGAAACACTTTACAATAAGGTTCCATTTGTTAACATTAGTTCATGCATTAGGTATCCTGAACTAACAATGAACAATAAAAATTGTTTTAGCTTCTATTAATCATTGTGCTTGTTCTTAAATACAAATACAATTGTATATATGGGTAATAGAAGAATCGCACAGTGATTGAACTAGTTCGGTGGTTCTGATGTTTAGGAGTGATGGCTCGGTCCGGTTCTGTATGGATTATAGAAAAGTCAACACATTGTCGAAATTTGATGCATGTCCAGCTCAACAAGCTTTTATTCTATGCTGGATTTAACAAAGGGTTATTGGCAGATCCCCTTAATGTTGACGTCCCATGAAAAAATGGCCTTTTCCTCACCATTTGGTTTACACCAATTTGTGACCTTTCTGTTTAGTTTGTTTGGGCACCAGCAATGTTTCAGCATCTTATAAACAGACAACACACTGCTTTTGCCTACACATGCAGCATTTGGGGGCTGTTCTGAGGTCGCTGCGACGAGTGGGCTCACAGCAAACCCAAAGAAGTGCGCAATTTGGCAGCTGTATGCCAAAATTTATAAAATCGCAGCGATTGCGACCTGCCTGAGACCCAAAACCAAAAAGGAGGTAAGACAGTTCCTGGGCTGGCTATTATTGATAGTTTGTGCCTAATTATTCAGAAGTCACCAGCTCACTGATTGATTTCATTAGAAAGGAAGCCCAGACCTGGTCCTGTGGACGGAGCAGTGCCAATAAGCCTTCACGCAGGAAAAAGCCACACTTTGTGGCTGTCCTCTTCTTCACTCCCATGACTTCTCTCTCCCTTTTGTTTTTCAGATGTTTGCATTGGACAGGGGCGGGGTGGCGGGGGGTGGAGAGTCGGCAGCCCGGACAGTCGTGTGATGGGGGTATATGAAGACGAGGGCATGGTCGAGCGTACATCTGGAAAGAGTAAGCAGTAAGAGATGAATTGCTGTTAATTGCTTGTTTCTGTGTTCACAGTGAGATATGGGGGAATTAAAAGGGCTAGTCTTCAGAGTGTGAGAGAGAGAGAGCCCAGCTGAGAAGCTGTTTGTGTGTTGGCCACTGCCATTGAATTGAAGCTGCACCGGTACGCTTGATCAACAAAAGTGACATTCCTGAGTTGGAATCGTTGTCTCCCTCTTCCTCATTTCATTAAACCTGTTACAGGGACAAGACATGATTTTTTCAGAATAATTTGGGAGACTACATAAAGTGCATAAATACTGGACTGTCCTAGGAAAAACAATATGTCTGGCCACCTTATCTCAGAGGGGTGATTAAACATTAATGAGATGCAAACATCTGGATTTATAAAGTGTCACCTTCATGTAAGTGAGCTTATTTTTGTGCTGTAAGGTTGGAGATATTTTTCATTACAGTAGAAAAAATTTGTTGATGTCACTTTTGTGGACTGACATACCAGTTAGATTCGGCTTGTTTCCAGAAGCCAGTTTTATCCTCAAAATTCGTGGTATGGCTCTGTTTTGTATACAGCGGACCATCAGATTTTATGACTAACATCTTGCCTTGAAGCTTGCTAATTTTCACAGTTCACCCACTTTTGAGTCAGTTTCAGATATTAGTTGGAGAACTCAAACAAAGCCCCAAAGATTTTTATTTTTTTACATTGTCTGCTATGAGGCATGTAATGAATGACTCACTTTGCTGAACTAATGTACAAACTAATTTTATTCTTCGCTGATGCCTTTATTTCCCTTCAATGACAGTTTAACTACAAGACATTTTTGCGTTCTTTGTGAGACTGAAAGTGGAAAAGATACATAAAAAAATTGCCAAAATGCATCACATCTACTAGAGAAAACACACATTTGTGCAATCAGACTTTTGATTCTAAATAATACCATTACTGAGGTATAGCTTTTCCCAGATATACTTACCAGTTTGAAAAATAGCCCCAGTCTCCCAGATTTTATGACAGACATATTGCCTTGAAGCTTGCTAATTTGCACAGTTCACCCACTTTTGAGTCAGTTTCAGATATTAGTTGGAGAACTCAAACAAAGCTCCAAAGATTTTTTTCTGCCGTGAGGCATGTAGTGAATGACTCACTTTGCTGAACTAATGTACAAACTAATTTATTCTTCACTGATGCCTTTATTTCCCTTCGATGACAGTTTAACTACAATACACTTTTGCGTTTTTTATGAGACTGAAAGTGGAAAAGATACATAAAGTATGGAAATAAATAATTTCTCCAACATGCAACACATCTACTAGAGAAAACACACATTTGTGCAATCAGACTTTTGACTCTAAATAATACCATTACTGAGGTATAGCTTTTTCCAGTGTGAAAAATAGCCTCAGTCTCCCCTATCATGAAAAACTTCAGTGTTTTGTCGAAAGAGAGTTGATCACCAGTTGGCTCCAAAATACAATTTCAGATCTTGTTCTGAAAACCTCAACAGATTCCACCAAATAATTTTTTAATAGATAGAAATAGAAATTCACAATTGTGTAATTTGTGCACTGTTTTGAAGCATAGTGCTTATTCTCAGTCTTAAGAGTGTGTGAACAACCACTTTAAGCAGCGAGTACAAGACTAAAAGCAACAGTCATGAACCTTGAACACAATTAGCCTGACACACACCAGCACTTTCCACCCTCAAAAGTCACATTCTATATGTATCAAGAGTATTGTTCTATTCTTTTAGTCTTTAATTCATATGCCTGCTATCCATTTTCATTCTTCTGCTAAACATAAACAGAGGCAAAGGATTTTTATCATTTAAAATCCCATGAAGGAGGATTACAAAGCATAAAATTAGGTACATCTTTTTACCCTGCATCAAATTATGAAATTGTGAGTCAGAGTCATGATTAAAAGGATAGGCCATCCAAAAATTATTTGATCATTTACTCACCCTCATGTTTCAAATCCATATGACTTATTTTCTTCTGAGGAACACAAAATTAGATGTTATCCAGAAAGACAGTCTAAATAACCATTCAATTTAATTCTAGGGAAAACAGATGCAATAAAAGTGAATGGTAATGAGGCTAACATTCTGCCTAATCTCCTTTTGCATCCCACAGAAGTCATATGAATTGGAAACAACATGAGGGTTGGCTAAATGATGACAGAATTTCCATTTTTCCAAGGAGGTTTTTGAACCATGAAAAGAATGATTCTCTATTTAATTAGCCACTGAACCCTTAAAAGAGATAATTATTCTTCCTGCATCCAAAATGCTCTTCCAACTCTGTAGAAAACAGACAATAGAAAATAGAAAAGTCTGTGCATCTGAAGTTGTGACACACACATTAATTAGTCACTTTTCCACTGTTGTCTGCACTGGCATGCAGCTTTGAATGCATTGGATATGATTCAAGAACTTTGAGCTGTCAGCGGAGATTTCAAATGCTTGGATGTTTTGATAACGCTCATTGATTTGCAGAAAACTATCTAATGTCTTAACCTGTCCTTCTGTGAAGTATCTGTAATTGTTGAAGAGTTGGCTGCAAAGAATTCTCTGGCCTCCTTCTATGTGAAATGAATTAAATTTATACCAAGGATCCCTGCACTTGATGTTAGCTGACTGCAGTGAACAGTGAAATAGCATGAATGCCACTCTGTTCCTCATTTTTTACTATATTAAGCCATTAAATTAAGTGCTGTGATGTTAAGTGGTCAGAAGTAGTAATGGATTTAAAAAGATGACAGCACATGTTGTATTTCATGCTACACACTACTCAAATCAAATCACTTTATTGTCACACTACTGTGTACACGAGTGCAACAGTAGGTGAAAGTCTTGTGTGCAGTTCCGAGCAACATTGCAGTCATGACAATGACGAGACATATACCAATTACAATAAACAACATATTTACACGACGCAATTTGCATAACAAATGTACGCATAATTACACAACAATTTACATATCAAATGTACACATAATCACACAACATAGTACTAATATACAATGTACAGAAAACAATACACACAATATAGAATAAACCTACACTAGATAAGGGTATATAAAAATATATATATACTAGTTGAATTGGACTAGTTGAGTTGGACTCTAACTAGAGATCAAGTCTAGAGATAAAGGAAATTACATGTTGTATAATCCAGGGCACTCACCTATGCTCAGTCAATAGATAGTTGTTTCTGCCCCCTAACCCACCTGGTTTCATTTGCCTTCTTTGTATTTTTATGACTAGAGCACTTTGAATGACTTAGATAGCTTTGTGTGGCCATATTATACATTTCTATGACTGTTCAGTTATTGTTAGATCGTGAGAACATGTCTCTAAAATGGTAAATTTGCATGGTTAGATTACTAGTAATGCTAACTCAATGCCCCTTAAAGTGGCCCTATAGACTTTCTGAGCCACAAGACTTAAAAAGCTAATTAAATCCCTATACATTACTAAATTAAGACATCGTCTTGGAAATTATATACTGTAACTCTGGGAACTGAGTATATAAATTGCCTTGTAAAAACTTCTATAAAAGTCAGTTCACTGACCCTTTTTTTCAGCAGCTTGTATTTTCAACACAATACGGTTATTTATACAGTACAGTAGACAGTAGCATACTTCTCCAAAGGGTCACAGTTAAAATGCTATTTCAGTGTACATGCGCTACCATGACTAAATTTTAGCCCTTCCTGCTAACCAGCCCAAGCAATAGAAATTCACTTCTTGAAATACACTGAAAGCAATTAGTTTAAAAAGGCATTACTTGACATTTAACTCCTCTCCAATTTATGAGCCAGTGAATAGTTGACATTTGTATGTGACTGAGGCATTGGTGGACAGTAATTTGGCTGGCAGAAGGGTCCCAGACCTGCAGACTGGGCCAGGGCTGTCTGCACACACTCCCAGAGCAGACAGTCAGGAAGGCGAAGGCAGTAGGTCAGGCTGACTCTTTACCCAACCCTGGCAACCCTGTGCTCAGTAATTGGCTGTATTGAATGTACAGCCTGACCACAGAAGAGTGTGGGGTGAAATACTTTACTGTGGCTATCGGATGAGGTCGAGATCTTCTACTAGAATGAGAAATGGGGATATCATGCATGATATCCAGAGGAGGACTTTAAGGCACTCTCTATATAGCTGGGTATAGCACAATGTCAAGGTTCAGGCTAATAACCAAAAGGTTCCAGGTTCAAATCGTGCAAGGGTGATCCATTAACTGTCGCCATTGTGCCCTTGAATAAGGCACTTAACCTCAAATTTATTCCAGGGTGACTGTACCTGTAATATGTTTGTATAAAAGTGTCTACCATATAGCTTATTAGAAGGTAGAATCAAGTTGGCTGAAAAACTTGCTGGTCACCAGCATATGTTGTGTTTTGGTTAACAGTCCACAGAATGGGATACTGTTGTATCTACAAGGCTTGTTAACTACCTTAGCCAGCAAGACTTCTTTGGACAATCTGCCTCAATCAGAGGATCTTTTGGAGATTTTTTTGCATCTTTTGGAGATTAACTTATTGGCCTAAAATTAAATTTTTACTCAATTGAAGGTTAGCTTTAGGGTTGGGGTTTGTGTAAGGAAGTAGATTATATAAAATATGCATGCTTGTTTGACTGTATTACATAATTTAAAACATCTAGGTTATGTATGTAACCTCCATTCCCTGATGGAGGGAACGAGACGTTGTGTCGAAGAAGCGACACTAGGGGTCTCTCTTGAGCACCGAATCTATGAAAAAAGGCCAATGAGAAGTTGGCAGACAGTATTTGCATACCCCGCCCCATACGGTTATAAAAGCAGGGAAATACGTCGAATTCATTCAGGATTTTTCTGAGGAGCCGGAAATGGTCCGGCCACAACAGTGGCTCGTCTCAGCGACGTGGCCGGGAGGACACAACATCTCGTTCCCTCCATCAGGGAACGGAGGTTACATACATAACTTAGACGTTCCCTGTCTGTTGCTCACTTCGACGTTGTGTCGAAGAAGCGACACTAGGGGTCCAATTTAAATTGCGCCATGCGCTGAGCCGTGTACGTATTCTGCTGACACAGGAGCAGGCAGGTATTTTACGTGCAAAAGCGACCAGCTGTGTCAGACTGCATGTACCATTCCCCAATACCCCATAAAAGTCATCGGAATCCTTCTGGTTACCCTAAACAGGGGAACAAGGCAACGCTTGCCAACCCGGGAACGGGCTGAGCCTAGCTGGGCCTCTTTTCTCTCTATGTTTCTCCGCATAGAGTAAGAAACGGCTGGGGCCCTTACATGCATCGAGTGAAGGGGGTCTTACCCAGTTTCCTATTCTTTCAAGGGGAAAAGACCCTGCGGAGGCCACACCTGCCCGAAAGGGGGAGGTAAGGGTGGCGAATATATCACATGGGTTTTTAGGCAACATGTGGATAGTGGTGCGGTGGTAGATCCAGCCTCAAGGAGGGGGGAGTTGCTACAACACGGTGACCGGAGGGCAGCTGTGACTGCCTAAGGGAGACGCGGATCCACTCGTAAGGCGACTGTACCGCGGAAAATACACACAGGGGGAGTCCACGCAGGAGTCCTGGCCTGTGGAGCACCTATTCCAGTGCAGGGTAGATTAAGGGCGAGGGAAAGGGTGCTAGGTGCAAGTAATCCACCCAGTCAGTCCGTCAGCATGTACCGAGTTCTACCGGCTCGGACCTGAGAAAACACGGGACGATACTGACTCAACCCAGAGACTGTAGAATCTCGCAAAGGTGTTAGGTGTTGCCCAACCCGCTGCTCTACATATGTCTGCCAGGGAGGTGCCCCTGGCTAGTAACCACGAGGATGCAACACTACTTGTTGAGTGTGCTCGGACCCACAAGGGGGGGGGGGGCAGAGCCTGGGAATGATAGGCCAGTGAAATTGCGTCCACCACCCAGTGGGAAAGCCTCTGCTTGGAGACAGCATTCCCTTTCCGCTGTCCACCAAAGCAGACAAAGATCTGCTCAGAACACCTAAAGCTCTGCGTGCTGTCCAAGTAGGTACAAAGCACGTATCGGACACAGCAAAAAAGGGGCTGGGTCTGCCTCCTCCCGGGGCAGCGCTTGCAGGTTCACTACTTGATCTCTAAAGGGCGTGGTAGGAACCTTGGGCACATAGCCCGGTCGCGGTCTTAGGATCACATGTGTGTCTGCCGGACCAAACTCCAGGCAAGTGTCGATGACAGAGAATGCTTGCAGGTCCCCGACCCTCTTGATGGAGGCGAGTGCGATCAGCAGGGCCGTCTTTAGAGAGAGGGCCCTGAGTCCAACTATTTCTAGCGGCTTGAAGGGGGGTCACTGGAGGCCCGTGAGGACCACTGAGAGATCCCAGGAGGGGAACAGACTTGGCCGGGAAGGATTTAACCTCCGGGCGCCTCTTAGGAACCTGATGATTAAGTCATGCTTACCCAAAGACTTGCGTACTGCGTCGAGGTGGGCCTTGATAGCAGCAACATACACCTTCAAGGTGGAGGGGGACAGCCTCCCCTCCAGCCTCTCCTGCAGAAATAAGAGCACTGACCTAATTGCGCACCTCTGTGGGTCTTCAGCCTGGGAAGAACACCAATTTGCGAACAAGCGCCACTTCAGGGCATAAAGTTGCCTAGTAGAGGGGGCTCTGGCTTGGTTTATCATGTCTATGGATCAACCAAGTGTGCGGATGCCAGAGCGTACCCCATCCCTTTCCTCAGGGGAATTCGCCAGGGAGGGGCTGTCGTGAGGAGTATGAGGTCCGAGAACCAGGCCAGGGTGGGCCAGTAGGGAGCCACTAGGGTGACTTGTTCCTCGTACTCCCTGACCTTGCACAGCACCTGTGCAAGAAGGCTCACTTGGGGAAATGCGTACTTGCGCAGCCCCAAGGGCCAGCTGTGTGACAGTGCATTTGCCCCGAGGGGAGGCTCTTTTCGGGCATACCAGAGCGGGCAGTGGGAGGTTTCTTGGGAGGCAAACAGGTCTACTTGGGCCTTGCCGAATCGTTCCCAAATCAGCTGGACCAACTGGGGGTGAAGCCTCCACTCTCCACTGGGCAAGCATTGTCGTGACAACGTGTCCGCTACCACATTGTGGTTGCTGGGGATGTGAGTGGTGCACAGCAACTTGAGTCGCTGCTGGCTCCAAAGGAGGAGACGACAGGTGAGTCGTGACATGTGGCAGGAGCGTAGCCGCCTTGGCGATTTATATATGGTACCGTGGTGGTGCTGTCTGACCTGACTAGGAAATGTTTGTCTCAAACTAATGGGAGAAACTTTCGCAGGGCAAAGAGAATATATTCAAGGACTAAGTCCTGGAATAAACCTAACAACAAAAAGTCTTGTCTTTGTCTAATGAACAAAGTAAGTAAATGGAATAAAGTTAAAGTACAGAGTCAAGATGTGGCCTCAAAGTTGGAGATCAGATGCAAAGGGCTGGAGGGTTGAGATGTTAGTCTTACAATCAAAGATTAATTAATCTTTATACTCTCTTGAGTCTGTGCCAATAAAGACTTCCTTTTTTGGTACAGCTAGTTCTGCACAGGTTGAAGTTGTTAACTCAATGTGTCAGGACATATTGTTCTGACCTATTGAAGTGCAAAAGCTGCTGATAAGTGGAAGGAACATGTTGTAGACTAGCTTGTGCATACATTCATGCCAAGTGCTCGTAAATACCAAAGTGCTCACACAAGTGTCTTAGAAGCATCCTATGTGTGCAGACTGGTGTCTGTACATTGCAACTCATCTTCATCAGAACATGCATTTATATCACAACTTATCCTTCAGTCAGCATCTAGCCTTGTTTTAGGCACCCTGAACCTTCTCTCCACGCTGACAATGGGATTTACTGTTTCTCTGTATTTGTTCATTGACTCTCTGTTCTGGAATCTCAAGATAAGTGACTTTATATTTACAGAGCATATGGAACACTATTTTACTTGTATTGACTCCACTCGGGTTTTTGATTAACTGCTCTGTTCTCCCAAGGATTGTGATTTACATGAAGATTGAATGACACCAACTCATAGACAATTATGAACGACTCCTTGCCTGTGTTTCACTACCATGTTTGCCGCACCACTATGTGTGATTACTGGATATGTGACTTTGTTAACCCTGCATTTGCCTGAAACTCTAATGATTTCCTACTCCTGTGATACATGAAGATACTCATCTTTATGCCAGATTTATGCTGAGATTCCCTGTTTTGGCTAGTGCCTTATATTATGTTACCCTTTATGGATCTACGCTCGCCACCATTATCCTGTGTTTATCTGAAGACTTTCTGCATTTTTGTGACATTCTGTTTTATATACTTGTTATTTATTTGTTTCTTTTTAGTTCACATGAAATAAACTCCTGCATCTGGGTTCATCATAGCTCCCGTGTTGGTGTCGTTACATACATTGCCTGGAACAATGACAACCACAAAACCAAGCTCTCTTTGAAACCAACTCTGAAACCTCACTGGGTCAAAAGGGCAACAAGTTCATATATTAAGAGCATAGAGTAATCTCCTAAAACACATATTTAACATGTAAGGCTTTCTTCTGGAAACGTGCATGTATAAACACAGGAGTACAAGGATGGGCATATAAGGAATACATGGAGCACTACTACAGTGATAATGGTATAGAGAGAATATGAATGTTAAGCTGAGTACATAAGAGTCAATCTATGAAATATGTATTGCATAGCTTCTGATTATAGATGAGTACATAAATGTGAATACATGAATATGCTTGTATAATATTGTAAAGCAGTCCAATGGAAAGGAGGAGGCGAGAACCGGCTTGGCAATGTAAATAATATTTTAATGATGAACTTAACCAAAAGACATAACACACACATGACGGACATAAATGTTCTCTTAACGGTCCGTAAACGATCTCTCTCTCCCGCACTGTCCTCCGCAGTCAGCCTTTATTCCTCTCGGAGGCTTGATTAGCCTGATAAGGGACCGCCCTCCGCCCTGCCACATTCCACCCTCGTTCATTTTTTTATTTATTTTTATTGTGAAGGCAAAAAAAAAGTACAATTGTACAATTATAATTACATATACAAAAAGGTAATAATAATACAAGAAAAATAAATAAATAAACATAAAAAAATGTCATATTTGTCCTGTTTCACGGCTTATACAAAAATGTCATCATAATATCTTAAAAAAGAAGAACATTTCTTATTCATGAGCAATTTTATAGATTTAACCAAGTACTCCACATCAATTAAGAACTCTGTGAGCCTGGATAGCTTTTTAAGCTACCTCTGCTTGTGCAAATAAAATATTGCTACAAGAACACAAAAATTAACAATACAAACTAATGCTTTATTCTCATGTTCAAAATAACAGATAATATATTTAATGCAAAAAATATAATTTTTATCAATTGTAGAAAAACAATAATCACTCAATTCACACCAAAACTTCGAAGATATACTACAAGAGAAAAATAAATGGCTAAGGCTTTCACTTTCGTTATTACAAAAAGTACACATATCGCTTACATTACAAATTTTCACCAGGTGTGCGTTACATGGATATATTTTGTGCAAAATGTTAAAGTGCACTTCTTTAATTTTATTTGAAATACTTTATATGGTAACAACCACGCTTTCTTCCATTGAATGTCGTTAATAAAAGACATCCAAAAATGTTTTCCTCTTGGTGCAATTGCTAACTGCGAATGGGATAATTGGCAGATAAATTTGTTATTACAGGCTGTACTTAAAAATAACATTCCTCCCAAAAATAACTGAGGTAGCTGTTTATGACCAACACCACAAGTTAGAGACGATTTCATCAAAAATACTATGCTCTCTGGTATCGCCTTTACAACAGATTGATAATCTTTAAATGGCAAAGGATATTTATAGATATTCATAAATTCCTCATATACCAAAATGTCACCTTTGCAATCAAACAGGTCTGCAATAAAAATAATGTTTTTGTTAAACCATTTTTCCAAAAAAAAAAAATATCTGTTTTTAATCTTAATGTCCATATTATTCCAAAGAATCATTTAGTGGGGAGAAAAGTTGTGGTTGTAAACCAACTTCCAAGCTAACAATACCTGTTGATGGAATTTAGCCAATTTTATAGGCATTTTCCCAACAGAGTAATTACATCTCAATAAGAACGAGAGGCCACCAATCCTATTAAATGGGAATAAAATATTATTAAATTTGGAATAAAATACCACATAGAGTCGTTACCAGTCAAACATCTCTTCAGCCAATTGATTTTAAATGTGTTATTAGTGTCAACAAAATTTAGAACTTCGAGCCCCCCCCCCCCCACCCCCCATTTCTTTTATTTGCCAAAACATTTTTCTTTAATTTGTGGGATTTATTCTTCCATATAAAATCAAGGAAAACTTTATAAATTTTTGGGGAAGTGTTGTTGTCAATATATAAGGATAGGGAGGAGTAAACAAATCTAGATAAACCTTCTACTTTTGATAAAAAAAACTCTGCCTAATAGAGAAAAATCTATTTGAAGCCAATTATTACATTTATTCTTAGTTTTAACAAATTGTGGTGAAAAATTCAAGTGCTGTCTGCTCATTATATTTTTGGTTCCCTGAATCCCCAGATACTTTACTTCACTTCTGATCGGTATACAACTGAATTGGGTTTCTGTGGTATTATATAAACAAATTATTTCACATTTAGATAAATTGAGTCTATGTCCAGTTGCATTTGAAAAAGTGTAGTTTGTATGTAACACCGGTTCTATTTGCTCTTTATCTTTCAAAGTTGTGTCATCTGTTAATTGTGAGATACAAAACTCTCTATTAAATATATAAATACCTTCAAAGCTACTTTTATGCAAGATATCAATAGGCAAAGACTCTACTACAAATACAAATAAAAGAGGGCTTAGCAGGCACCCCTGACGTATTCCACAACAAATAAGGAACCTTGATGACGTACCGGAGTTCAAAATTATATATCAATGTTTTTGTATAATATCTGAACAATATGAATAAATATAGTAGGTAAACCAAAATCTGCTAATGATTTTAAAAGGAACTGGTGCTCCACAGTGTCAAAAGCCTTATACAAATTCAGGAATATTATAATAGCTTCTGAATCAATTTCTGAATCAAAGTATATGGAAGCAAAATAGTTTATAATCAAAATTCAGCAAAGTCGCCAATTATCGATCAAGGAAGCATCTTTATCTGGTTTAGGGATAAGAGAAATCACTCCCTGTTTCATTGCTGGAGTCATTGCACCATTCTCAAAGCATTCCGGAACCATTAATAGAAAAGGTTTCTCTACCGGTTCCCAAAACTGCATAAAAAATTAAAAAGTAAGGCCATCAGAAACAGGTGATTTTATCGCATCTTTAATTTATTATAAAGTTATGGGAGCTTCACACAATAATATAAAGTCATCATTAAATGTGGTATAAAGTCATTAAATTGTTGCAAATATTGCTCAGAAAGTTTTGACTGATGACTAGCAGAATATAAATTTTTATAAAAACTCTTTAAGGTTTTTAGAAATTGAACTATTCATTTGCAGCATTGAAATATTTTTTCTTTTGAAATTCCTTTTTTCAAGTTAAATATCAATAAGCAAATGTAAGCAAAAAGTATAAAAATATAGTAAGGACTCTAGCCACTTGCATCAGTTACTGATAGTTCCAGAATAATACACGCTATCAAACATTTTTGTGAACTAATAAAAATATGCTGGCTAGACCCCTTCACTCAATCATTCTTACTCATAAAATACTCCTCCAATTTTTAAGAGAGCTCAGAGACTAGAGCAAACCTAGATTAGTGCACATAACAAGCATGTCAGCAGTGTTCTGATATGATATAGTGCCCTCACTCAGTGATGTATGGCTTGGGTTGATTTATTTAGCTTGAAACGCTGACTGCAGATATTGGCAGAGTTTACACAACCTCTCGTCTCATGCCATTTCTACATAACTGGCTAATGGTGATGGATCTCCAGTGCTGACTGCAAATGCAATCAATTTTCATGACATCTGTCAATCAACCTGGCCTCACCGTAATCAATTTCACTCTTTGCGAGCTCTCTGAAGTGCTGTGCGTCCAAGTCTCATGGGAGGCTCGCTGTTTTAGACTTGGTTTTGTTGAGTATGAGCAATTGTCTGAAGGAGATGAAGCATCTTTTCTGCATTAATATGATGCTCCCCAAATTAGTTTTTATCTAAATTGCTGAAAGTATTATCTCTAGCAGTGACCCCTGTAAACTGAAATGAGAACAGATTTAGCTGAAAAGAGCTTCCAATTTATGATGAGCATTCTTCCTCTCCCTTGACAAATAACCTATACCATCAATAAAAATAATAACAAAACATTATCACTAACTACGGCAGCACAAAACAAATGAGAATGCAGGGAATGTGTCAGCTCATGAAAGAAAAACAAATATTAGTTGGGTTTGGTATAAAAGTTTGTATTAATTTAATTAGGCTTCTCATTCAATGAAATGAGAGGCAGTGGAAGTAAGGCCTGTTTCACATAGTAAGCATGAGCAGTGCGTTAGCAGAGCATATTCTTTGTAGTACCCAGGTTAGGCATCGCTGCAGCTGCAGTGCAGTGGGTGAATCAGCGCAAAGTAATTTTGAAAAGCTGCTCATGTTCAATTAAAGTGACAGTGCATTGTTAATGGATACAACTAATGTGATTTGTCTCAAAAAAAGTACAAATTTCAAAGAATAAGCATATATTTGTAGTCTAGTTAGTTTTTATTTGAATAAGAGTACCTCAGATCCAGATGTAAAATGATAAATAAACATACTGAAATGATTTGAATTGCAGCTTAATTAGAAGGATGGTGTTCTAACTAAAACTACAGTTTTACCAGTTATAAGCCAACAATACTCAAATATAATACTATAATATACAGGTGGCTCAGTGGTTGAGGCTCACGGTTACTGACCAGAAGGTTGGGGGTTCAAGCCCCAGCACCACCAAGATGCCACTGTTGGGCTCTTGAGCAAGGCGCTTAACCCTATCTGCTCCAGGGGCGCCGTATCATGGCTGACCCTGCACTCACAGCTTAGCTGGGATATGAGGAAACTAATACATTTCACTGTATATATGCAAAAAACTGTTGTGATGACCATAAATGTGTGACCAAAATAAAGGATTCTATTCTATAGAGCAGGTCCATAGGCTTAACAGAAATACCCATACACAGCTGAGTGGACTTGTGCATGTAACAAATGCATGTAAAAGCTCATAGTCAGTAATTTCAGAACTCATCTCATTCTTGTATTGAGAATGGAGAACAGAAGACTGATTTTGAATAAACAAATTAACTTGATGTGCTCCATGACCTTCAACATTCTATAAGGATTAAAAAACAAAGGAAAAAGCATTAGATGGAGTTGCTGTTGGTGCAGATTGTGTTAATTATTTATTTTCTCTTTTTTCGAAGTGCCAATTCTTATGAAGAAAGTATTCAACATTTAAAAGTTTTGGCTGGTTTTATACAAAGATTGAAAGGTTGAATAATAATGACTCATTACTGACAATATTAGAAAGAGTGGTCGAGTCAAACCGAGTGATCAATGTCCTATCGGATGTCATCCTCCATCTACCCCTCTCCTCATATGCAAACCGAGTTTCTCCACTGAATGATGTTTGTAAGGATTAGAGCTTATTGTGTTCGCAGTCACTAAATGAAAGAATTCTGCAAGGGCAAATTTGGTTACACCAGTATCATGTAAATTAGATTTCATGATGATTGTTATACTTATTAATGGCCCACTACTGATAAACATTTTATATAAGAAAATACTTAACGTAGTGAAATATAAATACATTTATTTTCTGTATAGAGCCGCATGTTGTAATGCTGTAAAAAATGCTCCCGATGTGAAAGCCCTTGCGAGAACATGAACTAACAAAGAACAATTGTATTTTTATTAACTAACATTAACTAAGATGAATAAATGCTGTTAAAATATATATTGTTAATTGTTTGTTCATGATACCTAATGCATTAAAAAAATGTTATTGAATGGAACCTTATTGTAAAGTGTTACTGTTGTTTGTTATTAGTTTGTCTATGTTCTTAAAGTCTTTTTAAATGGAATTTGCTGTGCACATGCTACATTTACTTGAGTAACTTTTTGGACAAAAAAATACTTTTATGAGTATGTTTTATGGTGGGTGGCTTTTCACACTTACTCATTTAAATTTCTGATTAAACAAAATGTACTATCACTTTTCACAATGGGTAGCATTCCTCTCGTTACATTACTGGTTGTCATTTACTAAGCATTAATAAATGCATAGTTTATTGAAATATTTGTATGGGACTCTTATGACAGCAGAACTTCAGAGCTGCAAGCTGTCACTTGAGTCGCGTTCAACACTACAGCAGCAAGCATGCAAAACAAACATTTCTTCACTCCACACTATGCCTTAATTTTATACTAAACCAAGACTAAATTACATGAAAGCACAGTGAGGTAAGTTTTAGAGTTTGTGATTATGTGGACTTGTCTGTGTCATGGTGATACTCATTTCAGGGTGAAACTGTAACTATGACCTCAGTTTCTAAGTTTTCATTGTTATATCAGTTCTGCAACATATCAGTGCCTGCTGTAAAAATTATTGTAAATATCCATGTTAAGTGCAAATGTTTTGCCCTGCCTATTGTGATTTGGGAGCATTTATGCAAGTGCGAGGTTGGCGCGTGCACAGCATTTGACCATTGTGGGCGGATTTGTCTTATGGACAACAAGCTTCAAAACACAGAGATAAGATGCAATTTACCCCTAGTGTACAGAACTAATAATCAAAATTATTTCGACACTGACCATACTGGAGCTACACTGAATGACAGACTGCATGAATAAAGCATGATCTTGCTTCAGCGTATAATTAAACATTACATATAATTTGAGAGCGGGTTTTTTTCATGTTTTTCACCGTACTATCTACTAGAAAAATGTTTCCATACTTCTCTTCTTATTGACAGATTCATCCAAATCTGAGAAGCAGCCTAAAAGCGATAGTTCAGGTTTAAATCAATATTATATCATCATTTAAATGCCCTTGTGTACTTCAAACCCCCATTAAACTTTCTGTATTCTGTGGAACCCAAAGTCACAACCTCCATTCCCTTTCAAAATATGGAGGAAAAAAAATGCAGTGAAAGTAAATGATGATTAAGGCTAGCATTTCCTTAAAGTAATAATTTTCCCAAAATGTAAAATTCTCACATCATTTAGTCACCCTCATGCCATTCCAGATGTGTATGTTTTTTTTCCATCTGCGGAACACAAAGATTCTTAGAAGAATATCTCAGCTCTGTTGATTCATAGAATGAAATTGAATGGGTACCAAAACATTGAAGCTCAGAAAGCTCATAAAGTCAGCATTAAAGGAATTCAAATGCCACTGGTTAAATCTATGTCTTCAGAAGAAATATGATAAGTGTGGGTAAGAAACAGATTAATACTTAAATATTTATTTCTAATAAATCTCCACTTTCACATTCTTCTTTTTGTGTTTTTGGTGATTCAATTATTTTTGCATATCTCCACCTTCAGAGCTGGGCAGGGAGGAGAAGTAATAGTAAAAAGTTCTATATATATTTATCTTTTTCTCACCCACACCTATCATATTGCTTCTGACAATCACTGGAGTCGTATGAATTAGTTTGATGCTGCAGTAATGTGCTTTTTGAAGCTTCAAAGTTCTGGTTACCATTCACTTGCATTGTATGGACCAACAGAGCTGAGATATTCTTCTAAAATTCTTCATTTGTGTTCTGCAGAAAAAATAAAGTTGTACACATCTGGGATGGCATGAGGTTAAGAAAATGAGAGCATTTACATTTTTTGGTGAACTATCCCTTTAATTTGATGCATGGAAGAACAAAGTCATATGGGTTTGGAACAACATAGAGATGAAAGATTACAATTCCTATTATTAACAATAATATTAATAATAGTATTATATTATTGTTAATAATAATATAAAGTTAAATGTGCACCATGTGCTGAAATATAGGAAAGTAAACATCCATTACGTTATATGTGAAAGTAACTAGTTACTCACTACTTGATTATTCTTTTTATTCTTTATTATTCTTACTCGAGTAATTTTTAACATTATTAATTTTACTTGAGTAATTATTTTTTTAAAGTAATTGTACTTTTACTTGAGTAAAGTTATTGGCTACTCTACCCACCTCTGACTGTATTTTTGGTGTCCTTATTGGAGCTCGCCATTATAAATCACCATAAATCACCTTCTATGAAAAACAAAAGCTTGGTCATTCTAAGATTTCCATTTTTTTTTAATTCACGGAATAAAGAAAATAATATGGGGTTGGAACAATATGTGGGCAAGTAAATGATGACAAAATTTGCTTTGAAATCATGCTTTTGAGATGATCAAGGCCATCAAATAGCAAAAGGGACTATACAGTATACATACATACATGCATACAGTACATACACACAGTACATCTAGTCCGTAAATGTATAGAAAGGTATTCACACGAACAAGAGAACAGATGTGTAGGTTTGTATTTTTAAAGGTTACTTGTGTCTTTTTTGTATGCATGAGTTGTTAATAACACAGTGGCTTACTGTTGGCTCCATTACTCTTGGGGCCTGGGTTATATTTCTGTTTGTGAGGATCTTGTGGAAAAATTTCACTTTAAACTTTGGAAAAGCAAACTTTGCAACTCTGGCTTGCAAGTATGTCCTATTTCAGGTTTTTCATCTGCAGGTCATTCTTTCTGTAACAACCATTCTATTTTGGGAAGAAATAGGAGTGAAAAAGAGCAAAGAGATGATTAAAAGAAGAGGTAATGTCAATATGGTGGAACCAACTCATCTCTTTTTCCATATGTACTTTAATCAAAAGCCTCAATGCAATCTAATCCAACTTCCATTTCTAGTATCTAGTAATGAATTGTAGTAATTAATCACCCATTCTTAAAATATTCACTCAGTTAATCTATTAAATCTTAAATTGTTACTTGGATATGATTAAATTACAATAGACTCATCAGATATTTTGTCAGTTTTTTATGAATTTTGTATTTATTTAATAATTTTGCATGACTATGGTACCTAAAGGAATGGTCTGTTTGCAAAGTTCAAGTAATTATTATTATTATTAGATGTGGAATTTATATTGCACCTTGCAGTCATGTGCACTTTCTGCATTTTAAAGAACAGATACAGGTCATTCATAGCACAAAAGTTCAAGGCATGTTTGAGCCGTTACTAAAACAAGCAGACAATGCTTTTCTTGTGTGGTAGAACAGCTTCAATTTTTTTCTGTTTCTGAAGCTCTGAAGGAGTTTGATAGCCTCTTGCTTGTGCAGATTATTTAGTGAGTGATTGAACGGTTCAAGATTTTTTTCTTCTTTTTGTCGCTGTGTGCTCCGTTTTGTTTTAAGGTGTTTTTAGGTTTAATGATTCTAATCATCACTTAACTTACTTGTTTTGCAAATGTACTTCATCTAACTTGCTAAACTATTTACTAACCTGTTCAAACTCTCACTGATGAGTGATGTGGTACCAGCTGTCACATTTTGCTGCTCATGTCTGTTTACAAAAATGTACTGTATATTACTCATATATATTACTATACGTTTCAAATCAAGAAGATGCTGCACTGTCATCATTGCAACAGCTGTTCTTCATAACTATCTAAAACAGCATGGAAGCTTAGATCCTCCAATAGAGGAGGATGCCAATCCAGATGTACCACCATTTACAACATACCACAGAGAAGGACTTATGTACAGAGATACTTTTGCATTGTGCCACTTTAAGTAGATTTTGTTTCTACATTATTTACCTTTTCATCCTCCAACTCGTATCAGAAACCTTTTCACATGTAATGAGCAAATAAAATATTATGTCTGGTATGTTACAGAAACAGCCATAACATCCAACATGAGTTAATATGAGACAATATTTATTTCACAGATTCATGTCTTTATGTGACATTTGAGACAGTTGTATCTCTCTCAATCTTCATTTCCATTTCTACTTGCAGTATTGCATTTTAATTTCATGCTCAGTCTTAAAATAAATAAGTTTGTGAAATTCAATAGCCAGCCTTTCGTGAATCAGGAGTCTTTTGTTCTGGTGACCAGTACTGGCAGATGTGATATAGTGAATACAAGTTATGTTTATGTATATTTCTATTTTCTATATAAAATTGCTAAATGTTATTTGTATAATGCTGCTAAATATTGTTAGATTTCCTATTTGTGCTTTATGTTAAAAAAAAGAGTGTTATGTGCATTTAGTGAATTAATTATTTTAATTTGACATACCTGCGTTATGATGTCATCGCTTCAATTGGGTGCGCGCCTGTTACGTGCTTCATTCATAGTAAAGACAGCGACGAGAACCCATCACATCAGCATTCTTCATTTATTCATATTATACTTTGTAAAACAGTTCACGTTACGGGCAAGGAAGAGGCGAGAAACCGGCTTGTCAACATAAATAATAATTTAATAAAGAACTTAAAACAAACACATAGGACAGCAGACATGTCTGCTGATTAAGCTCTCTCTCTCGATCACCGTCTGCGAGTGGCCTTTATCCCTCTTGACGGCTCAATTTAGCCTGATACGGGACCGGGCGTGCGCAATCACGCGCCGGTCCCGCCCTCCACCGTGCCACATTCCTCCCCCGTTCTCTCAGGCTGGGGACCCCCGGCCTGACGTACATCCCCTGGGGGGGGGGGGGGGGCGCCTCCCGCGCGGTCTGCCGGCAGGTCATCCCCATCAGCCTGGACGAGGGAGGGGGCAAGGGGAGGGAAACAACAATTAAAAATAGGGGGGGGGGGGAGGGTTCCTGCACTGGGCAGTACCTCCCCTCCCACAAACACCATAATTTAAAAAAGAGGGAAAAGGCCAACGCAGAGCGGTATCGAGAGAGAGAGGAGAGAGAGATTAAAGGAAAGAAAGAAAAAAAAACGTACTCACCGGTTCTCTGATACGCCGTAGCTCGTTCCTCAGCCACTTCTCCACCCTCTACAGGACAACAGCCGCGCCTCTCCGGGCAGATCGGAGGCAGTCCTCAGCCCCTGGCGGACGGAACGCCCCGCCGCGTTCCCGGGGTGTCGAAGGGGCCTCCCCCCGCCCCTGGCAGCGGTTCTCCCGCTCCAGGCGGTCGGCGGCGAGCCCCTCCCCGCACGCGGTCGGCAGTCTCCAACCCCGCCGCGTTCCAGCGGCCAGTAGGGAACTCCCCCGCCCCTGGCAGCGGCCCTAACCGCTCCAGGCGGTCGGCCAGGAGCCCCTCCTCCCCTCGCGGTCAGCGGCCGTTCCTCCGCGTCCAGGCGGCTGGGCTCCTCCGTCCCCCGGCAGAAGGCCGCGGCTGCTCCATTGAGAAGTGGCGAGAACTCCGCTACGGCGTATCCCTCTTCCTTCCCGGGCTTTCGGCACCAATGTAAAACAGTTCACGTTACGGGCAAGGAAGAGGCGAGAAACCGGCTTGTCAACATAAATAATAATTTAATAAAGAACTTAAAACAAACACATAGGACAGCAGACATCACGCGCCGGTCCCGCCCTCCACCGTGCCACATACTTCTTTTCAGGAGTACTACACGGACACTTTCTTGCTTTTGAGGATGTGTAAGGTAAACCACCTTCAGTTCTGTCCATATCAATTTCTCCTTGAAACAAAAACAGTTAATATTTATGGTCAAATAAATGCAGATTAAATTAGATGTTTCACATCAGATGACACAGAAGCACATGAAAGTTTGAAAGGAGAGAAAGAAAAGGAAAAGTGAATTGTACTCATACACTCAATGTAGCTGTGTGTGATCCATCATCTGAACTGTCTAGATGCCTAGGTGTTCCCGAAAGGTTGCTGGCTCTCAATTATTCCTGTCAGTAACTCATCTGACTGGTCAGTGTCTTTATTTGCACGTTCTCCCCCAGTCTTCAACTTCTCTATTCGCGCTTCAGCAGCAGTGTTTAGTTTTATATTCTTCCACAACACCTGTATTGAATAACAACTGTAATGTCAACCCAGTGATTTCAAGGTGATTTTAAGGTAACAAAGCTGACGATTCTTACCTGAAGTTTTTGTATTGTTCTTATAGACGTGTTAATTTGCACTGAATTCCTTACAAATAGATTTCCAGGCATTCTTTTTCTTTGATTCCACAGCTGATGTGTGTGGTTTATCTTCAGTGAGGTTGTGTTTTGAAACTATTTGCTTTAAAACAGTTTTCTCATACTGCTGCCATTGATTTCCTTGGATTTGCGTCTTCAGTTCCAAACAATTTTAGGATTTTCTGAGTCCATTCCTTGTTTTATAGGCAGCCTTGGCTAATTCAGATTAGCATAGGTGGTTTTAAATTAATCTTGTTTACTTTAGTTCAGGACTCCATAGTCCGGTGTTAGCAATTGGTACTTAATCTGTGTTTCAGAAAGCCATTTTTGAAACCATGGTTTACTATTCTAAATTTAGGCCTACTCCTGGCTACTCCCGGGGAAACTGCCCAACTAGGTTTAATGATTCTAATCATCACTTAACTAACTTGTTTTGAACATTTATCTAATCTAATTTACCAAACAATTTACCAACCTCATTAAATGGGTCATGAGTTGGAAAATCAAATTTACCATGATATCTTGACATACAAGACATATAAGTTCACTGTCAAAAAGCTACACTTTGATGCTGCACTGATTTAGCGCTTTGGGAACAACTTTAGGTGTGACCAGCTGTGAAAATGTGTGCAACACGTAAATGAAATTGACCAGAATTTATAGCCTCTGCTGGTGACATCATTGGCTGCACCTGTAGCAGGGCTATAAATAGATGTGTCACAGTTGCTTCGTCAGATCTTTGCCTTCAGATCATTCTGTGTGAATTGTGCTTCTTGACTGTCAGAACTTTCTACTTTCCTCTGTTAGGAGTTAGAATTGTTAGGCAGTGCGCAGAAACCTTTCTCTTTTCTTTAAAAAAATGACTGATAAACAAAGCAAGCAGTGTGCCAGGCGGGCGAGTTGTGACAAATGACGAGAGTGCACGGCGCAATGACGATTTATATATGCTACTGTCGCGGTGCTGTCTGAACAAATCAAGACATGCTTGCCTTGAATCAGCACGAGAAAGGGCAAGAAGTACAGCCAACAACTCTAGGCAGTTGATGTGCCAACGTAGCTGCGGTCCTGTCCAGGAGCCGGCTGCTGCATGCCAGTTGCACACAGCACCCCAAACCAGTTTGGAGGTGTCTGTAGTGACTACGATGCATCTGAACACCTGCTTTAGGGGGACTCGTGTCCACAGAAAACAGAGGTCTGTCCAAGGGTTGAATGACTTATGGCAGGAAGGGGTGATGAACACACGATATGTGACATGGCGCCATGTCCATCATGGGACTCGAGTCTGAAGGCAGTGCTGAAGCGGTCTCATATGCATCAACCCGAGCGGCGTGATCGCGCCGGAGGATGCTATATGCCCCAGGAGCCTCTGGAACTGTTTAAGAGGGACCATAGTGACTGACTGCACACGCTCATTTGTGAGGCGGGCTGTCATTGAGACAATGCCGAGAAAAGTGATGCTCTAAACCGGGGAGAGCTTGCTCTTTCCCAGTTGACCTGAAAACCTAAGAGGCCAAGGTGCCTGTATGCACACAGTAACTCTCGAGAATGTGCTAGGATTAGCCAGTCTTCGAGGTAGTTGAGTATGCGGATGCCCACTTCCCTTAGCGGGGAAAGGGCTGCCTCTGCAACCTTTGTGATGACGTGAGGGGACATGGAGCGGCCGAAGGGGAGGACCTTGTACTGATATGCCCGGCCCTCGAACACGAACCATAAGAAAGGTCTGTGTCGGGGCAAAATTGAGACTTGGAAGTATGTGTCCTTCAGGTCTACCGCTGCGAACCAATGTTGATGCTGGATGCATGTTAAAATATGTTTCTGCTTGAGCATCTTGAACGGGAGTTTAAGACCCCGTAGAGAACTCACAGGTCCATGATTGGCCACAATCACCTCATTTTTGGGATGAAGCAAGGGCTGTAGAAACCCTCCAACTCGGCTGTAACATGGAGCTTTAGCCATCAGGGACGATGACGTCCTGCAGGCCTTGGAGGGGAGTGCCGGGCGATTCCACCAATTGGCCGCGCTTTCGCTTTGTCCACCTGGGGAACATCCATGTACCCGTGGGCCTCGAGGGTAGTGAGAGCGGATGAGCAAGGAGGAAGGTTTGGGGCAGTAAAAGGTGACCTCCATGAGCTCGTCAGCTCATCATGCACTTCTGGGAAGAAAGGATGTCTTTGGATGGCGCCCCGAACTGAGGAACCAATCATCTAGCTGTGAGGGTTGAGGGGAGGATGGCAGTTTCCAGTCCAGCCCCCGGGCAAGGATGTCGGACATCTGTGTATCAGCCTCAGACTGGACAGTCAGACCCGAAGGTGGCAGCCCAGTCGAGTCCTCTGCATCAGACTCCGCACCGATCTCCAGTGCAACGGCGACGTCATCGCATGTCAAGAAGTTGTGCAGTGCCAGGTTGTGGGAAACTAGATTTCCTGCTTTTGCTTCCCAAGAATCCCAACATTAAGAATGTTTATTTTTAATGAAGTCCCGTTTTGCATCGGTAAGAACGTGTTTGGTTGCTTTCTTCATTTTACTGATGATTATTTTACAAATAAGACACAGTTCGAAGCAGGCTTTACAGAGAGACTTACATTAAAAGCTGATGCAGTGCTAACTATATTGGATCCGAATGTGATGTCACAACAAACAAGTGTGAGTCCAAGTTAATTGTTTTGCTTCATATGCTACAGACTGTTAGGTGTGTACAATTTTCTGATGAAAGGAGGAAACACATTAAACTTAATAAAGCACCTGAAAGACAGACACCCGGATTTATACAAGCAAATACAGCAGGTGAGTTTAAAAGCATATTATCATTTGCAGTAGGGCTGAAACATCGAAAATAAAAATTTGTTGTTGAATAGTCGTTTGATCTCATTTAACATAACATGAAATCACATTAAACTGTAATGAAGCGCGAGAGCAGCACTGCAGTTCACGCCTGACGGAGGAGAGGAAGAATTACACAGATCAGTCCAGATGCCCTCTCGATGTGGAATAAACGGAGGCGGAGCTCTTTAAAGAAAACACCCTGGCGTTACATTTTAAATGCAGTTATATTTAATACGTTATAGCCTTTATTAAAGTTCAAATAATACAGAAGCAGATCATGTTAATAACTATAAACTCAGAAACTGGCATTTCTCTGTGTGGTCAGTGCCTCTTTTATGAGTTGCGTGAATGTCCCGATCTTGGGGGGAGAGATTGTTACTGCACCCGGCTGAGAGAGACAGCAGAGTCTCGGGGACGCTGATCCCTTGAGCGCTTAATGTAGCTAGATTAGAACGTGATTGCTCGTGACTTATTTAATCACAATATATGTCACTGGGCATTTCTTATCGTGAAGAAAATTGGCAATATGCAGCTTTATTAATACGAGAGCACTTTGCACATTAGTTTGGAAATTGTTTATTCATTCTAATGAATGCTTGTTTAATTTTTTTTTTTTTAGTACTTGGTAAAAACTTAAAGTAAAAGTTGCAAAAGTTGAAGCTAATCTTATATAAGTGTTCAAAAATACTTTATGCATACATTGTACAGTTTTGTTATAATTCAAAAATAATATATTGAACTTAAGTGTTGCTCAATGGTATATTTTTGTTCTTAGTTCTGCTGCTAATGTTTTGTTAACTTTATTAATAATAGAGTGTTGTTCAGTAACCTGTTTTTGTGTTCTGCTTTGGTACTGAAAATGATTGATTGATTGATTGATTCCTTTTATTGTCATTTTCATGGTGTACATAAAAACGAAATTGTGTTTCACACATCCACCACTCAGTAATTCAGTGAAAAATATATATATATATATTTATACACATACACATACACACACATACACATATATATACACTAAAATACACTAAAATACATAAATAATCAATTTCAAATTTCAAAACCCGTTCTCTGGTTTAGCAGTCTAATAGCTGTGGGGAAAAAGCTGTTTAATAGCCTACTAGTTCTTGCTCTGATGCTTCTGTATCTTTTACCAGACTGAAGTAGTATGAACATATCACGTAAGAAATAAGTGAAGTCCTTAATAATGCTATTTGCTCTATGCACACAGCGCTCTGTGTAGATGTCCTGAATACATGGCAGTGAAACACCAATGATTTTTTCAGCAGTTCTCACAATCCTGTTAAGTTTATGTCTCTCATCTGCCGTACTGTTTCCAAACCAGCAAGAGATGCAATATGTGAGAATGCTCTCAATTGTGCCTCTGTAGAACATGGTCAAAGCTGGAATAGGGAGGTCCACCTTCTTCAGTCTACGGAGAGAATAAAGACGCTGTTGAGCCCTCTTGATTATAACTGTTGTGTTGTCTCTGGAGGTTAACTCGACGGTCAGATGGAACCCCAGGAACTTAACACTGTGTACTATATCCACCTCCGAACCGTTGATGGTCAAATTTCAAACCGTGAAATTTCACTGGTATTGGTACCGACTACTGACATGTTGGTGCCGTGACAACACTAATCCTGTTTATATGTGCCTATCACCATTGATAAAGACCCAGTAATTATATTTAGGGAATTACATTAGCAGCACATTCATTGCAATGATATGGTCCATCTGGGTGTTATATGTTAATTGTTATAAATGTGCTAAATTTATGCTTTTTTACAATAATTCAAGTCTGTGATTTGTACTATTTACATCACATCAGATATGTCAACAAATTATATTTAAAAAGATAAATTATACAAAAATACTCTGATCTGTGATTTTGTGCTAGGAACACAGGCTGTGGTTTCATGTAAAAGTGTAGGTGATGGTACTACTACTCCCTGGATCACTTTCCAAACTTTGACCTCAACACCTTTGAAGGATTCAAGGATAACAAAAAGATCTCATCTTGAACTAAAGGGGGAGGGGGAGGAAAATATTTCCTTTGAGGTCTATAATCCTACGGACAAAACATATGAGCATTCTGAGTCTGTCACCACTGTGACAGATGCACTACAACATTCGTGAGTGAATTTTATTCTATTTATGTTATTACAATATTGTTTTTGGAGATATCAAATCAATTTGTTGAAATAGATTTTCATTATTACAATATAATTTTTTACATGACAGCACACACAGATTTATGGCTACCCAAGATGATGCGAAGTACATTGTCTTTGAGAACTGCCTCCAACTTTTTAATTCTTGTCCATTGTGTTCACATGTCTGTGATGTTCAGCCTCGATGAAAGGGGAATTTTGTTGCCACTGACCAAGTCTGCTCACATTGTCAGTATGCTAGACAATGGAAAAGCCAACCTATTGTTGGCAGCACCCCTTTAGGCAACCTGCTGTTATCTGCTGCCATGTACTTCACTGGTGCATCCTTCTTCAAAATAAATAAGGTATTTTTTAAGAAGAAGGATAAATATATTTATTAACAGACTGAGAGTATTCAGCCTAAATGCATGCTTATTTGTGGTTTGTTGGTGTTCAGTGCAATGTATATCAAGATGATTCAACACATTTAGAAATCATGTCAGCATGTATCTGGAACCTGCCATAGTGTATAAATGGAAAAAGCAACCGGAAGAAGTCATGCAACACCTAAGCAAGGGTGACAGAGTTATAGTTGCTGGTGATATGAGAGCAGACACACCAGTTAAAAATGTCACATTTTTACTGCGTGAATTTGTAATGAACGCTAAAGGTACAGTATATGCAACGGCGACATGCCTTTTAGTTCACTGTTTCTGAATTGTATGAACTACAAAATATTTAAATAACATTTACAGGACATTCCTGTATGGGAGCTACACTGTAATGGATCTTGGTAGTAATGTCATTTTAGACATTCAGATGGTATAGGTGAGTGACAGTACATAAATCACACCAATTCTCCAGCACTTGTTAGAAAAAAAACATCAATATACAGTGGCTCTCACTGCCGTTATGTTGAGATGGATTTTACTGATATTTATTTATTTATTTATTTTTTTTTCATTGTGGAAATCATTTTCCATGTGGAGAGGTAGGACAACAACATACATTTGCCCTGACAGTAATTCCTCTGTAATACCTCTACAGACTGCTTGTCTTTTTTTTATTCATGAAAGATGAATTTGATCA